>JBAMHV010000025.1:8537951-8552438 GCA_037177535.1 Pseudomugil gertrudae
GATGATGATAAACACAATAAACATGTTAAACACGATGATGATAAACACAATAAACATGTTAAACACGATGATGATAATATATAATTAAGTACGTCCTCTGCTTGACTTACCTGCTTCAGAAATGTCAGATCGTCGTTTTATCCTTTTCTCAATTTCCTTCCATGAAAAAGTACTGCCACTTAGAACAACTTCTACCTGCCTTTGCTTTATAAAAAGCAAAGAAGACAGTAATTCATGTGTCTCCATACTGTCTTTAAGACCTATCATCAGTTAAACCATTGAAATGGATTAATCCGAACTTTTTACGTCTCACGTAACAAGTTCTAAAGCGCGTCCAGCGCCTGCGTTGTATTGACTCGGATTGTCGGCCCGAGTCGTCAGGAACGGAGAGATTTACAGCAAAGATCGTGTGTGAGCAAGATGGTTTCTTCTGATGTTAAAAAAAAACCCACTAAGGAAGTGTACACGTACGCGCGCGCACACAGACTTGTGACCCTTAATCACGTATAACGTCATTCTATTTATGTTAGAGTAAAAATAAACGAAAATCCCAATATAAATAAAAAATATCAAATCAAAACACCAATTCAGGTTTTTAAATAGTAAAAAAGATACTAGAACTCATCTATGTTTATATTTCTATCTCAACATAATAATTTCATAGTAATATACCATTTTTTTTCTAGGTTAATAACAATTTTAAAACTTAACTACACAATGTATCTGTAACACGATGTTCTTTTAAAGTTAGCTTTAAAGTAAAGTTTTAACAAAATAGGATTGTAAAGGTATTTTTAAAGCTAACTATGCAAATTATTAGTCTGAACTATGTTTTTTCTTTTTATATTTGGCACAGAAGCTTTGAAAATATGGTTGATGCATCATCATTACAATATGACAGAGTAAATTAATTAAATTATAATCAAGTATGATTAACTTATTGTATTGCAGCTCTTTCAGTGACAGTCTTTAAAGTAAATTTACAATTTTTCAGAAAAGAAAGGAGACATGATAGTTCACGTAATGGAAATCGGAGCAGAGTGAGAGCTCTTCTTTTGTGACGCTTCTGCCAAGTAGAACAAACGGCTTTCGCTCAAACATGTAGGACATGTAGGCTTATTTCTTCCTGATTCAAGACATTTTAATTCGGTTTATACCATAAATTGTATAAGAAAATATACCCAAGGACGTAGATTTGATTTCAAAAGTGTGGGGGACAGAATTTTTTTTCATAAAATAATCTGTCAGCTCACTGGTAGTTCTTCTAGTTTTCTGTTGCTACTTTTAAGCTTAAACGGGCTCCTTTATACCTTTATGCACATTTTAAGTCTAAATGGTTTTAATGTGTCCACAAGGGCATGAATTTATATTGCATTTCCCCCTAACCCCCCTATACGCAAATGCGTGAGATTTTTTTCACTCGTAAATGTGTTAAATACGCGTAAATGCGTACATTCGTATATTATATTACACATATTTTCTGGATTTTAACTAAAAACGCCACTAGAAATGAAGGCATTTGTCTTATTGGAGTTCAATTCTTCTCTTGTGGTCCTGATGCTGGTGGTCTCTTCTGATTGACACATTGATTATAGTTTCTGTCAACAAAGCAGACTGTGAAGCATGACGTCAGCGACTCCTCTGTCTCTTGAACAACTGAGCACTTGTGATTGGCCCACAAAGAGGAAGAGTATCTCTAGCCAATCATCGTTGCGTTTACTCGCCTCTTCGGCAGTATCAACATGGCAGCTTTCTGAGTTTTGGAGGAGGGGACCTGGTGTAAATAAATACAAATTAAACAGTTTAGAAACAACGACAGCGTTAGAGTATTCGAGCCTGGGACTTATTTGACTGTGGGGGGAAAATGTCGAGTGAGGGGAATAAAAAACAGTTCTGGAAAAGAGACGCAGCCAAGGTTCCTGGCAAGTAAGTGACGTGTTCCCTCTTGTTGGGTAGCTTAGCCAAATTAGCTTAGGTCCACTGACGTGCTGCCTTCAAACGAATTCTTAATAGTGTTGGACGTTATAATGATACAGCATGGAGTTACGATGTCTATAACTCTGTGTATGCTAAAATTAGTTTTTAGCATACACACCTTATACTTCCTGCTAATGGCTTCCACAGAACTACGCTGCTAACAGTGGCTAACAGTTAAGGAATTTACTTACACCATCAAAATATTGTCATTAATTGCACAGTGACTGTATATGAATGAGTAGCCACAGTCTTGAAACAAATTACGTCTCTTTTTAATCCCTACGTGTCATATTCCTGCTGTTTTTATCACTATTGTTTTGAATCAGTGAAGGCTAGCATTGCTAGCTTGGTAGCCAGTTAGAAATGAGTTCATTCATCATCATCAAGCTTTTTTTCTCACTTCCTCAGCATTCAGCATGTTTACGGCGCACAGCATCCACCTTTCGACCCACTTCTTCATGCAAAGTAAGTTAAATATTTTGTCAGTGCAAGAAAATATCTGGTGATCTTTTCGAAATAGTTGTCAGACTTTAACCACCTTTTTGTACCAGCTAATAAACTAATTTTTCCATTACTAAAACACATTTGTTTTGCATAGACTTTGCGTGAAAATATATACATTATAATGGGACATCCAGTCTGTTTTCCATTTTAATTATATATGCAGTATATGTCTTTGTATATAATTCTTGTTTTCCATGTTCATAAAACTTTCATGAAGTCAAGTAAAAAAAAAGCACACAGTTAAAGCCAGGGCTGTTGATATTTTTGTTTGGATTTCCTACGAATTTCCACTACCAACATTTTTTGTGGTAGTTATTTTTTGGTAAATACTTATTCAACAGAATATCAGTATTATTAAAGTGGTAAGTTTTCACATACTTTGCTCGGTGTTTCCCTATCAGGAATGTGGAAGTTTGTGTAGTCATTTAACAGCTGATGGATACACAATGACATCAGTTGGGATGCGGCTTTAATTGTAGTGTGTTTAAGTGTGTGAAGTCACAGACAGACACAAGTTTACTTTCAGTCTGTCTTTGTCTCTCTTTCACAAACACATGGTGTTACAGTGTCATTCTAGAAGCTTGTTGTTGATCGTGTTGTGTAGCCTTTCCTGAAAATCCAGAAAATCTTGTTTTAGTTTTTCCACATTATTCAGGAAAAACTGGTTCATACAACACATTTTGCTTTAAAACCCTTACAGGAATATTCCATTAATGTAGTGTATTCTCTAAACTGTTGCATTTACCATTACATACTAACACATTAAATTTAAATCTCAAAAATGACATGAATCTGTGGGGGCTGCAATTTTGTACACAAGTTGACAGAATGTCCCCATCATTAGGTTTCCTTTCAGATTTTAAACTGTATTAAAGTGTAAAAACACAAACACACACTTGCACATACAAAATGTTATATGAGAAGCATGCTTATGTGGATACTTTGTGTTCAAAAGAAAAGGTTGAGTTTAAATCCACTTTAATATCTCCCAAAACAGCTTGACAAGTTTGGACTATAAAATAAAAGAATTATTAAGAGTTTTACCAATAATAATCAGCTGCAGTTCTTAGTATTTTGTTTTAGCTTTTGAGTCGAATGAAGAAAATAAATGTTTTAGCTGCAGTTAAAGTTTCTGTCCCGTGTCCTATATACTAGTATTTTCAGATTGTCCCATTCATAGCTGTTTTATTAAAAACTATTTTGCACATATTAGCTTGAAGTGATTTATAATGGCAAGATGATATGTTATAAAAACTGCTACCTTATCAAATAAAGATTTCTGTGTGGTACTGGAAACAGCTGGAATGGTCCAACGACAGTGTCTAGTCTACCGCTGTCTGAAGCAACATAAGGGCTTGAAACAAGACTTTTTTACCTTCAACTTTTAGGATTCAGAAGCAGTTTTTACCGAGTGGAAATTATTAAACCATTCTAGCTTCTAGATTAAAAATGACATGCTTGTAGAACATAACTCCCAAAAAGTACAGAAAATAGCAGCCCATTTGATGCCCCCCTACAGCAGTTAACTCTTTCACTGCTATTGTGTACCCAAACAGATGTAACCTCTCAAAATAAGTATGTGCCTAAATCAATGTTCATTTAGATAAACAACGTGCACAGCTAAAGAGACGAGGAGCACAACAACTGTCATACTTGTTTTGAGAAAATACTGTGCAAAGCTGCAGCACAGCTGAGCTAAAATTTAGCCTAACAAAATAAATCAGTTTGCTAAATTTCATTGAATTGTGGTTTTTAATGTCATGCAGCCACTCGAGGAAATGAAACTAAACAGCAAGTTGATACAAGTGCAAACTTCAAAATGCACTTCAGAATACTTTAAGAAGTGAAACTTAAAAAACTATTAATACTTGATTATTTAATTCTTTCTCCTGCCCTCTCTGTCCATCTTTCAGTCTTATTAAAGCCGGCAACAAACCACCTCCAGCCACACCAGGCAAGCCTAAGAAGGCAACCACCTTCCAGGAGTTTGAAAGCATAACAAGTGATGCTTGGGATGTTGGAGATGATGATGATGAGTTGCTGGCCATGGCTGCACAGAATCTTAATATTGAAGTTGTCATGGAGACAGCCAATAAGGTAAATATATATTTTGGCTAGATATTTATTTATCTTGGACAGCTGTTTTATCTACTACAATCACATTTAACTAAAGAGCAGCGTAAGAACTCCTGTTTTGTTGTCTGCAAAGCTTCAGGCTCACCTGCGACCTACCTTGTGTTCGTGTCACTTGCACAGGTGATTGAGAATCATAGCAAACAGCAGGAACGACAGAGGCAGGATGACACAACAGAGCTGGATCAAAGAGAAGAGGACGCACAGGAGGAGGCGGCAGAGGAGGAGGATTATGAAGATGATGAGGAAAGCAGGGTGGAGGAAGCAGACGCAATACGTCCCAATGTGCCATTTGCCTCGCAGAGTAGCCCTTACAGCGATAGCCGTCTGGTGAAATCCCACAGCGAAGCTCCAATCGGGTCACCTAAAGGTCAGTGAACCTGAAATAAAGTATGAAATACTTTACACATATAACATTCATCATTTGTGAAGTTTCTGTTAAAATAAGTAAACATATTCAGGATTTTGGTAATGTAGAGACTCACTTTTAAAATCTGAACTTTCCAACCAAGTGTTTTCAATTAGCATTATGCATTGTGCATTCAGTTGCTGCCTCACAGATAATTTGCGTTATCACATTCAGCCAGTATTGAGCTTCCACCCAACAATACAAGGTGCAGTACAGCAGAGAATAGAAGCTGTTGTAATGTTGTGCTATGATTGGCCTCGCTCTACACTGAAAACAAACCGTATTGATTTCAGTTTAATTCACTTGAAGATGCTGTCATTATTTTCACACTTCTTCTCGACTCATGGATATGATTTCACCTGCTTGGTTCTTTTAGACAGATTATATCTGAATGGATGCACTGCAGTTTACTTAAATTATGAAATGAAACAAAAGAATAAGAACAATGAAAAGCATGTTTTCAAATGATTTTTCAACCCGTTAAAACTCTGTGAAGTAAGAAACAGGGATGAAAAATTCCCTGTGTAAAAAAAATAGAGAGTGCGGCTTTCAAAGTAGCTTTCTCTTGCTTCCCTCTACGTTGTTGTTGTTTGATCATCAAATGCAACAATAAGAGACAGTTTCCCTCCACCTTGTCCTGATCAATTAGCTCCTGATTTTTTTAACACTTTGAATCTTACAAAGCGTTTTGTCAGTTATTGATGTGTCGCTACATTGGATCTGTATTGAATACCATCTCAGTGTTTTTGAAACTTAAAATTGGTTGCTGCCACATTATAGAATAATTATATCTCTGTAAATTGTAAGCAGATGCTGATGCTTTACCTTGTGTTTGCTGTAGCTGGCTGTTGTTCTGACAGGTCATTTGCCTCTCTGCCTGCGTATCTGTTAGTCTGACTGTCGCTGTATTTAGATACAGACAGCATGAGCTACACACTGCCTTCAGGCAGCTCTTCTTATCTCTGTTGTCTTCTTCAGAAGACAAAACACAGGCTTGTATGTACAGTTCTCTTCTCTTCGCTTCTTTTCTTCTTTTCTCCCTCGCTATAATGTCTTACATAATGTTATGTTTCCATCAAATACATATTATAGTAATACTGTAGACTGGAAGAAAGCATTCTCCATCATTGTGTACTTGGAGGTGCTTGTTTTATTTTCCCATTTTAATCCATTTGTTGCTTGTGAATAACAAGTGAACATGATTAACTTCCTCAAACTTGCCTTTTTCAGTAATTTTGTATTTTTAAAAAGTAACTTATTAAATGGACATTTTATTAAATATGCACACAAGGTTGCACTACTGAGATAATGCTGCCTGCCTTAATAAGCTTTTTAATTTGTTCATGTGCAAATAAAGTGCTTGAGAACTGTCATTTACAGCCTTTTATTTGCTCTTGTAAAAACGGAAAACGATGCTGTTACGGATAGCTGTTATGGAGCGTTTGTGTAGTTCTGTGGGCAGTGTGTTTCTGTCCTTGCATGACAAACTGTTGACTGGGACTGTTATGAATTTTGGCAAAGTGCTGTTTGACATAGAAAAAAAACTGTCCTCGTTTGAGACTATACTTTGTTAATGTGGATTATTTTGTGTCTGCACATCTGGGGAAACATGTGAAGCTTATAAGTCTAAATTAATGTTTGTCTCTTACAGTCTTAATGATCGAATCAGAAATACTTTGTGTTTAAGTAAAACTAACCCCAAACCCACACAAAACAAGCAATTGACAGCTGCTACATTTATTAGGTGAATCAATAAATTCTTGCAAAGCTGAACAATTTTTTTACATTTAAAAAAGAGGCTGACCGGTGCAGGTTTTTCTATTGTGGATGCCAATGTATCATAATCGTTGGAGTCGAAGGCAGCTGTTGTTTGTCATTCGAGATTGTTAAGCTTGCTGTGAACAAACAGTAATTGATTCTTTATCAAATGAAAACAAATGAAAAGCAAGAAAATGGGTTGCATCAAGAAATGAGAAATAGAGTTAAGAAAATGCATGCCTGCTTGCTGTTCCTTGTATGAAAGAGGATTTTCTGTGGTTAGGATTGCTTCATACACATGTTTTAGAATGTCTAAAATGAATATGTTAGTAGCTTGTTTTGTGAATTTGAGTGTTGAGGTAAAAAAGGCTTTATTGGTGTGTTTTGCCTGAACAGTATAGTTCTAAAATTTATTGGATGTTAATTTAAATAAAATACTTTAGTTTCTTTTCTTATTGCTCGTCTTTCTGCTCATATCTATAATTAAGACCACACAGCATTGTGTATGCTGTGACTTTTTTGTTAAAACCGAACCCCATTTCATAAATAAATGTGTTTAGAGTTGGTGGATGTACAAAGCTTTGTTTACTTGTAAAATTAATAAAAACAGGAAATGAATACATTTATTTCCAGATTCTGCTCCCAGTAGTTCCGGCTGAGATGTAACAAAATGTGACGGAGTATTTGTTGTATATGGCTGTTCACTCCAAACAAACTTTTATTAATCTAACATGTGTTGACAGATAAATGAAACATGAAAAATGTGCTATTGAAAACCAGATGATTGTGATACTGATGGTGTTTTTAGTGAAAGGTTTCTCACCAGTTATTGCGCAATGATCTATAACCACAGTATCTTCTCATGGTGAATCGATGCAAAGCACAACACCTGGTTTTTCCACTCCTGTTGTTTTATGAGCACCAACACAGCTATAGTTTGCCTTATTCTGTTTAGATATCAGGCTGCACGGTAGCGCAGTTGGTCAACACGGTAGCCTCGCAACAAGAAGGTTTCTGGTTCAGGCCTTGGCTCGAGTGGCCTTTCTGTGTGGAGATTGTGTCCCACTTTTTGTTGATTCTTGACTAAAAATTTAAAGTTTATATCTTTATGTTTGAAACCTGAAATGTGGTGAAAGGTTGCAAGGTTCAAGGGGGCCGAATACTTTCGCAAGGCACTGTACATGTTCTCCCCATGTATACGTGGGTTTTCCTTGAGTACTTCAGCTTTCTTCCACACTCGTAAGGACATGCATGTTAGGTTAATTGATTATTTTCAATTCTCCATAGGAATGAATGTGAGCGCGAATGGTTTTCTGTCCGTCCTGCGATGGACTGGCGACCTGTCCAGGTTGTATCTCGCCTGAATAATAGCTGGAATAGGCTCCAGCTTCCTCGCAATCCTTAATTGGATTAAGAAATTAAGAGAATGACTGTTCAGATATCTGCTGAAGTTAATTGTTAACATTCTTTAAGAGTAGCTACATGAATCAGTAGAGATGGTAACCGATGCGACCTAATGATTCAGAACGATTATACACAGTGCTGAAAAGTGCACCATTATAAAAAAAGATCATTGATGCTTCTGTTCTCTGGACACAACTTTGACTACTTTGATACTTTCTCAGCAGAATATTTGTTATAATTCATAATTATTTTACCTCCAGTATCTGTTAGTAATAAAGAAAATGGAAGCCAACTGAAAGTTTGCTTTTATTTCTGAGCATTGAAGATGAACCAACTGAAAAAGACAAATAAGTTTACATCTGCAGAGTTTCGGCTTGCATTTCTTCTTTTGCATTTCCATGAACTTGGCCTGATAAATTATCATGTAAAACAGATGTTTTTTTTTTTTTATCTTTGTTTGTCCTTTTAAATCAATTCAGTATAAACATTTAACATTTATTTAAACTTTTAAGTTAAGAAATACATATTCAGTAAAGCCAAACATCTCCTAAATGATGTTTTATTACCTCATTACTAAACAAATATAAATGTAAATAGCTCCTGCATTAGCGGAAATCCCACCATTTGTTGTGTGGGTGTTTATGTAATCCATCTTTGTCTCATTTCTATTTGACCAGATGCAGCAGGTGAGCGTGCAGCACTCCACAGACAGCAGTCTCTGCCCCACCGGGCGCCCGTCATCCCACTCGTGGCTCGCATGGCCGACCAGAACACATCCGGCACCCCTGCCATGACAGAGAGAGAAGCATCTCGTTTGGATAAGTTTAAACAATTGCTGGCCGGGCCCAACACAGATCTGGGTAAGAGATTCTCATCTGGGGTGTGGCATTACCAAGCACATTGGAGTCAGTACTCACTAACTCACTGTATATTTCTGTCTCTATTCTTTTCTCTTGTGCAACTTTATTTCCTCTCAGTCTTGCTTTTTACTCTATCAACCAGCTGTGCTGCAATGTTAACGATGCTCTGCGTGTGTGTGTGCGATGAGAGTGTTCATCCAGCCATCTGGGCATACAGATTACTTGGAGGGAGGGTGCAACAACAAAAAAGCAATTGACAGGTCTTTGTTCTAACAAACGACAGGCCTTTATTGTTTATCCGACCCCAGAGACTTCCTAACCCCAGTGGCCATGAAACCCCATGTAGGACCTCTCTTTACAGTTAACTTTGTTTCTTTTGAAACTAACTTTTGGCAACAGCAACAAACCAACTTGTTGCAATGATGCTTTTGTGTGAAGAAGATGAGCTAACTTAATGCCTCAGTGTGCATGTGTGTATAAATCCAGCTTCACTGTAGCGCTTTGCTTGTTAGCTCGGTAGCAGAGATGGGAAGCAGGATACACAAAAGAAAGGTTCAACACTGCAGTGCATATTAATTATTTTAACTTTCTCATTTCAAAAGGAACATGAACTTAATTTATTAGAGCTGAAGAATTTATTAGACATTTAACTGACTTAATAGACAATTATTTTTTATTTAGAAATGTACATTTTTGTTTGTATTGTTTATCAAAATCTACTCAGACTTTTGATCTGTGGGAGCAACAATGAGTTTCTGCCTTCACAGCAAAACCAACGTTTCCTTTTCAGCTCAGTCTTTCAAAAAACGTGTTTAAAGGAAATATTTGTCACAAAAAGGCCTTCATTATAAGTAGCTGACAGCCCAGGCTGATAAAATGTGTGAATGATAAATGGATCCTCTCGTTTTCTACATTTTTCAAGCATTCCGCACAGTTTTGTTGTAAAATGAGCCAGTAAGATGTTGGCAGAATTCAAAGGTGGAAAGAGTTATCTTGAAGTTCATCTTCCTGAGAGGCAGACACTTTAGATTTAATGATTTGATTATGAGGCTTTCTGTGGGCTTTATGAAGTAGTCTTGAAGTTTGACTGATCTTTGCTGTCATTGATGCATGGCTGATAAGAAACTTGATGCTAATATGTCATCTCGATTCTTTCTTTTATTTTCCCACGCATACTATTCTGACATGACTGCTTTTTTGTCTTGCTTACTTGGAAGTTGAATTTCATAGAAGTATTTTAAGAGGTTTTGAAACAGGAACATAAATGAGACTGAAGTGAGTGGCTAGATGCTTGAAACAAAGTCCAACTGACAGATAGTTGCTGATCTGGCCGGTTCTTTGCTGTATACCGTTTAATATGTTGCAGTTCATGGTTGCCCTGTTGTTCTATGACTTATGAAAAGCTTTTATTTCTTATAGTTCACAAGTCGGTGAGGGCTGATGCTCAGCCACACACTCCCACTTTACTGCAATGAAATTCCGTAAACAGGAGATTAATTTTATTGTGGCAGGCTTCTGAGTCCTCACTTAGCATGGATATCTATTTATTAGCAGGAAGAATAAACATTTAAGCAGTATACTTTCTTCTGTCATGTTTTCCAAATCAAATATGGACTGATATTTGAGATCATTAGGCTCAGCGTGACAGCAAGAAAACTGTTTTCATGAACTTGGCTGTTTAAGGAATTCTGCAAGACACTTAAATAAGTCATCAGGAAGAAATTATAGCTATTTGATAATAGAACTCTGAACTTTTATGCATTTACTTCAGTAAAATGAACAGAATCTACAATTATCATTGCCAAGTATACAGTTTAATTAAATAGTTTTTTTTTCTTTGCACTCCTTTTCAACAGCTTTACTTTTTATTTATAGATTACCTAATGTACAGAGACACTAACTGGAAAGATTACTTAAGAGTCTTAAATGTAACGGGTAAATTTGATTTGGTGTAAATGACCTTCGTCATCACTCCGCCTTGTTGTGTGAGATCTTTATAAACAACGTAAAGTTGTTTACAAGTCTGTGGTGTTGGTCAACAGTGGTTATGTCTGGTTCTAGCAAAGTGTATCTCGTACATCAGCAGAGTGTCTCGAGATGTCGGCCCCTATTAAGGTCTGCCAGGCGTCACATGCTTGCTGTCTAAATTTAGTTTAGTCTCTGTGCCATGATTAGATAGGCGAGCCACGCTGCCGGCTGCTGGCAGCATGAAAGATGAACTTCATTCACGGGACATAATTAAGTGAAGGATTGGAGGAGGAGAAGGAGGGGGTGCTGAGAGGTGATGGGGGGAGGGGAAAGGATAGAGCAGATGAGATAAGATAAGATGAAACTTTAATGATCCCCGCGGGGAAATGGGGTCATTGCAGCTCCAGAGAACGGAACATGATGAGAATTCAGAAAGGCAAAAAATAAATAAATAAATAAATAAATAAATGGCCAACAGCGAGAAGAATTCAGAAATCATATGCAGATGATTTATAAGGCAAAAGTAAACAAAGCATCTACTTGCTTGAAATTAATATCCACGCTTACTTTTAGGGAGTTTTTATTAAGTAAAATGGCACAGTTTTCATTTAGAGGTAAGCTCATCAAACTGGTTCCACTCCTTTTTCTAAATGAGAAGGTCACCCTACCTGTTTTCTGCCTGTGACACATTTACATTCATACACATACCAGTAGAGACTATCAGCGGGGATCATGACGCCCCCTTTGGTAAAATTGAAATGTGACCGACTGTCCTTGATTGCGAAGGACGGGAACCGCGATGATCCATTAGCGAGTTCCTCTCTTGAATAGTGTAATTAATTGCCCAGGCAGCCATGATTTTGGGCCAAGCCCCATCTTCCCTGCCATGTCATTGTCACTTCTCTAGAGTCCGTGTGTGTTTATCTGTGTTTTACTGTGTTGGTCAGCGTGGTAGCCTATCACCACTTGCCCCTTGATGTATTACACTAAAGGAATGTACACCCACCCACGGTCTCTTCTGCATCCTTAACCAGCCTGTCACTTTTCCTGTCTTTCTCTCTTTGACTCTGTCCTGCTGTCTCCTCATTGAGCCTTGCGACAGGTTGTGACAGGAGTCTGTTTAGCATGTAAGGTCGTTTAGAAGGTTACGACCTGTTGGTTTGAGAGAGAAGGGTGATTGATGTCTGTTTGAGCTCGACTAATTATTCCTGATGTCCTGAGGCGAGTGTGTCTGTTGAGTGAACCTGAACATGGCACCCACTGTAAGCTCAGTTAGTGAGAAGTCACTTAAGCAAGGAAATTTTTGTAACAGGAGAAAAAGCCAATTCCGCTTGGGCTTAAACTTCTTGTTACTATAATACTTTCAGCACATACACTTTGGAGGTTCGCATGTTTGGGGTATAAAACATTAATCCTTATGTCTAAGCAAATGTCAGTAAATGCTTTTAAAGTGCTTTTTAAAAAATTTTTAAAGTCCAGAAACAGACTCATTTTCAGGTTTGATGTGATTCACAAACTTAATGTGTGCCCCCCCCCCAATTGTTTAAATACAGAGATGTTTGAAAGTTTGATACTGAAGTGCACATAGGTGATCCTGTTCAGTCTCACCCCTTCCTCCTGCCTCTTGACAAGCGTGTTGATTTCCAGGCATGGACAACTATGAACAGGATGTTCATAGAGGGGTCCTCATGTGATGCCACTTTGTGTTTTGGGCCTGGAAATGGTTGACAAAAGGAAAATATAGTGCAGTTTATCATGACTCTTTTGTTTAGAACATGCCATTGGCTTTAGATTTGTGATAATAATCTAACTTTTCCTGTTGTTTACAATACAAGAAAAGAAATTATCCTGTATTGTCTGATATGTGTTCTAAAGTTAATAATTTTTTACCGGTTGTGCGTTTGCTTGTATTTGTATATGTAGTTGTGTGCATTGTCTTCAGTGCTATGAGTCACTTCGTCAATGTCAGACTTTGAGTCTAACTTCAAAATTCATACATTTGATTCTCTTTTTAATAGATTTTAAGGCCAAGAGCCAGCATCTGACATCAAGGCGGACTCCAGAAATGCTGCTGTTGCTATGGCAATGATTCTTTCTTGTCTTAGCTTTCTTTGGAGTTCATCGTTACTCCCTTTCACTTTACCCTTTTCATAAGTTTATCTCTTTTTAATCTTTCTCCTTTCATTATTTCTATCCTTTTAGTTTGCTCTTCATGTGTCCATTATATGAGGCAGATTCAAGTTCACCTATGTACTCCCACAAACACAGGCTGAACGTATTGGGACCATCACAACAAGGAATATACAATAACATAAAGACGAAGCTGTAGGCCAATGAAAAGAACAAAGAAAAAAAAAAAAGCAAACCATGTTCATCCTTATCAAAAACAACTCTTCTCAGTGCCTCGCTGCCTGTCAGTATGTCTGTACTCTCTGCTGGGGGAGCTGCTGCTCTTTGTTCCTGCTGCAGCGCCACAGCATGCTCCTTCATAACTACCATCCTTCTCATTGCTGCAACCCTGGTTAGGAGGCCTTCTACTTTCTGCCACGGTTTGCTTGCTGCACACTCGGCAACACTGCAATCTGCAATCCTGTTACACAGCAGTCACCATGTGATAGGCTTACCATCAGCACTGTTTGCAAAGTTAATAGACGCCATCAAAGTGCGAAGTGGAGATGTAATTCAATTTAACTCTGTCCTAATGGCTTGCCTTAAAGCACTGTTCATGTGTGACAATTTCACTGGTGTGTGTCATCGGCTTGGAAAGTAAAGAGATAATGCAGCATTAGGCTGTCTAAGTAAGTAGACCAATAGAAAAAAATGGCACATCTACAAAGAGAGGGGTTTTATGTGAGTCAGCAGGACATCAGCAATGTTTATTTGATAAATGCTACAGAGAACATGGACACACTGCTCTGTATGTTGCTTTCTGTGTAGGTCTGCTATTCTTAGAAAGCAGACCTGGAAGAATAGTAGTTTATCATTTCCTCTTTTTTTCTTGCATAGTAACCTTGCTAACAGTCATGGTGCATAAATGTCCAAATGTGTGCACCTCATAGCCTGTCCCAAGGCGCAACACCTGACTTAATAAGCTTGGTCCAACCACCAGCTGTCTCCTATGTCAGTATCCTTCCAGATTGTCTGGCTCAGTTTATTCATATGCTACACCGTGTGGTCTTTCATAAGAGTTGTTCATCCTTCCTTTTTTGAATCGGCTTGACTGAGCAGATCTCAGCTGCAACTGTGAACACCTTTTCTTTGCTGGCTAATGTAAAGTGTTACCTCATCTGCAGGAAATTGCCAGTTTGCTTTATTTCCACAACTCATTGACAATATTTAGCAATTTACTAGCGTGGAATTTAACATAAAATGACACTCAATAGGGCACCTTGACAAGACATCCATCCATCCATTTTCTACCGCTTTTATCCCAGAGCGGGGTCGCGGGGGGGCTGGAGCCAATCCCAGCTCAAC
>JBAMHV010000025.1:8557830-8572347 GCA_037177535.1 Pseudomugil gertrudae
AGTAAAAGTGTGTAGCACAAAGGAGCAACAAGACACTCGCTTTTTTTTTGGGGGGGTGTGGAGGAAACGGGGAAAAAAAAAAAAAAAAAAAAAAAAAAAAAAAGTGCGTTCACTAGAAAATGGCATTCGAGATGTGAGGGAGCAATGCAACGTTATTTTTTAAATGGAATCCACAGAAAACAGGTTTAAAATGCACACACTCTTCCCTGGGATCTTTAGTAAAGCATTCATCAGATGTCCCTGTCAGCTGTTATTGAATTGATAACTTATAAGATCCCACTGCCAACGGGTAGGACTGAAATATTTCTGTGGCCGTCTAGGTGGTGCTAAAGGCTCATGCCCCGTGAAGATCCATTGGTTTAAACAGAATTAAAAAAAAAAGCACCATGGTTTCAGAGAGAATGAAAACTCTGGTATTAAGTGTCTTCTTCTTTAGAATTGGGAAACAATAAATGCAACGTGTTGTTCCCCTTCTTCTTCTCTCATTTTCCATTTCTCTTTATGTGGAGTATTTAGTTTCTGTAACAACACCAACTTCCTTTTTCATCCTTGTCACAGTTACCAGAGAACTAAAACTGGTGACGGTGTTGGTTTACTTGTTTTTTGGTGGTGTTGTCAAAATATATTCTTCCTGTTCATTTATATTTTTCTTAAACACATGATTTTAAATAGTGGTCATTTCTTCAGGAGCTATACCTCCCAGATTTTTCTAGAAATAAAATAAATTGGAAATGTGTCTTATAGTTGGCTTTTAAAGAAGTTGCGCTGTGACCCACATGCAGGTTGTTCAAATCCCCATGTAGGCTAAGAGAATCTGGGCCAGAGTAGTGAAAAAGAGTGTCTTCTCCTTCAGTGGCTGCAGTTTAGGTGGTCTTTATTGAAGCATTCAACTCCATCTGCTTCAGTGGCGCTGCTGTCGGCAAAAGTCCAGGACTGACTGCACCGGGAGACTTCCTGTTGCATTCATTTGACCTTTACATTCCCTACTAGCTACTCTTGAGTTGCTTTTGTAGAACACATTTGGTTATCTCTGCCAGTTAAATATACTTTACTAAAACACAAACACACATTATAAATTACTCTAAATGTTTCAATTGTCATTGAGAGTTCATTCAATGGGAGTTACACCACAGAGCAGCTGTTATGGGTGTTCAACATAAGGTACATGGTGTCCTAATCACCCCCTGTAGCCCCCAGCTTAACTGCAGCCAAGACAAAGTGGACCCTGTAAGTTCATGCATAATGGAATACAGTAAGAGAAAAGGCCAGCAGCAGTTGCCCTTGAGTTGCACGCTGCTATTGTTACAGGTGTTTTTCATGCCAGTTAGGAATAAATTTTCCTCCAGGGTTGTCTTTCCCCTGAGGTCTGCACCTGCCAGCATGATAAACACCTACAATACTGATCATACTAATTTCCAAAGAATGTATGTAATAATGTGATTCTTTACTGGCCCCCACTGGGAAATTTAGTTTGTTCTTGCCCCCGCTTGCACTTCTCTATGTGTGCTTTGAAATAATTGCCTGTGGGTTGAATTGACTGTAAATTGAGTTTTAGCTTTAATGAGTTCTTCTACATTGTTTCTATAGAGACCTGTTAAATGAATGTTTTCACACTTTCAATTAGGATTTTTTTTATGTATTACTTAGAATAAAGAGGAGTGGCAAATTTGTCAGTAAGAAATGGCTAGTTTACACTGATAACTCCGGTTCAGTGAAACTGACAGGACCAGCCAGTCCCTCGTCACCTCTGGGACAGTTGCAGAAACTTTTTTCGCCCACACGGTGACAAGAGCTCGCTGAACAAAAACAACAGATTAATTTTCAAAATGTCACGAAATGCCTTTAATTTATTCCAGAGAAGCTGGGGCTTGGCTGTCTCATTCATAATGCAAAGAGATTGCCCCTGAGAGTCAGATATGTTTTCAGAGAGATGAGCAAGCCTCTCACTAATGAAACGACATCTGCAATTTAGCCCATACACCAACCATGCTCATGTCACCCCCTCTGTTTCTGCCCACTGTCGGGAAATGTACCGTTATTTCTCAAAAAATGACTCCACACTGAAGAGATTAGTTTGGCAGCATAATGAACATATAGAAAAAATATATTTGGCGATATTCCACTTCAAAATGCACATCTGCTTGTTCTTCTGGCCATGTAGTGCATATACATGCATACCTATGCACACATGGCATGCATGCCATCTTTTTTTTTTGCACAAGCCTTTCCTGCAAAAGTTTAATCAGACAAACTACCCAAAAATCTGTGCTGCATCAGAGTGTACAGAGTGTTGGGCAGCCTAATGTCTCATGTCTCTTTACTCCTCCTCTCTTTACCCTTATGGTAAGATTAATACCAAGTAGGTGAAATATAACATAGTTTAATTAAGCCCAAGCCACCAAGATTCATGGACTCATTTCTTTGTCTGACAGTGCAAATGAAGGTTCAAAGGGTGCAAGGCAAGAGGAAAGACATCCTTGATAGCAGATGGGAGCATAATGAATGTAGGGTACATATAGACTGCTGTAAATGGTTCCGCCATAAAGTCACTGCTGCAGGCTGGCTAAAAGGGATTTCAGATGAATGAAAACATGGGTGTTTGTTTAAAATGGGATAATGGAATGGAATACATTTTATGCACACATCTTTTAAAGTGCAGTATTAGTTGTGAGTGATCAAATGTATTCTTGGAAAACAGGAAGTAACTAAACAAAACACACTGCAGTGCAAAGACGCTGCTGCAGTCCAAATCAATCTTGCTCCTGCTGGTGTCATTATTGTGTTATTCAGTGCAGATAACATGAGGCATGACATTTTAATGAGTTATTCCATGAACAAAGAAACAAACAGTAAGCCAGATGATTTGTTATATGAGGATGTTCTGTTGCTTGCAGTCTACAATCTTGCTGCCAAGATATATGGTTCATCAAGCTTTGCATTGAATATTATACACAGCATGATGTCACACTGAAGATGGACAGTGTTTTAAATCAAATGCAGCTTATTGAGAGATGAGCATCTGCAAAACTTTACTCAAGTCAATCTAAGTTAGCATTTATTTAGTCAATTTATCATTCACTTTATTTAGATGCATAATATGTACCTACTTAAAGGTATGCAGTATAACTTTGTCCATCTTTTAGTGTCTTTAGTGCAAAATCCAAACACAAACAACACAACCAGCAGTCGCACATCATTAGGATAAAACTAACCTCTTTCACTACAATTTATTCTTGGCTCACATCTTGTTGTGCTGGTTTTGCATAGCGACAGACAGCAAAAGGAGTGGGAGGGCACCACCAGTGCTTCAGCCCCTCATGTAATACACATTTCCATGCATTGCTTTTCCTTAGTCACCTACCTGAGACGCATAAGGAGAACAAGAAAAGATGCAGCAAGAATTTGTGAAAAGGAGATTTGTCGCCTTTATGGTTTGTGTCATATCTTGGAGAGTTTTCAGTTGTTTTAAATGCATTTTAATTTTAAATGCAACCAGCTGCTGCACAGATAGCCTTGAGGTAATCGAAACCTTCCCACACAGTGCAGCTCTGACTTCTCAGAGCCAACAGAGCCATGCTGTGCACTAGATCACTGTATTGAATTTCTATAGAATTAAAGTTACTGGGGGACAAGGCGAGGGAGAAATTTCAAGTGGAAGATGCGCAGGAACTCTGGTGAATAAATAGGTGCTTTCATCAGTTGAACAAGCACTAATGCGTTTCACTCAATTTAGCCAATGGACTTAGCCCATTGCTATTTCCTATTCTGCTATCTGTCACTGGCTGTACATTGCATTTGCCTTGAAGAACAGGCAAGGCAGAGTCATTTGGCAGCACTAATCAATACCGTTCACTCTGTGCAAAAGGGTTATCAATTTCCCACCAGTGCTCTGACTAAAAACAGAGAAGGCATTTGGTTTATTCATTCTTTATATTTGCCCCCTCCCCCCCACATCTCTTTTTAACTTTGAAAGCTATATATGTTGTTAGGGAGTGCCATTTGATTAGCAAGGAAATCAGTTCCACCTCTTCCTTCACTATTTAAAAGCATTTAAAACGGTAGCAGTAACATTTACAAAAGAAGAGATTTCCTTTGCGTTTGTATGTTCGCCTCAGTCTGGCTGTGGCACCTTGTCTTGCTGAATGCTAATGGCCGTTTGTAGACTGGCAGGGGCAGGGGCAGTGGGAGAGCCATCTGTGAATAATGGATGAGTCAATGTTGGCAAGAGCTCATCCAGCAACCTGCTGCTCTTGCGAAACACTTCTAAGATACAGATAATAATATCTTCAGTATCCTAAACTGCCTGATCTTTGTAGAGGTCACTCGATGCATTAATTTCCCTGTTGTGTGTAAAGAATACAAGACTGCAAAAAGCTATTTAAAGTACTTAAGGTAAGTAAAGCTTTCAGAAGGAAAACTCATATTCAAACCATTTTTGCTGTCACTGCTGGTCTGTTTTTCTTTTTTATAACCATGTTTTAGAATTCTTGTATGAAATCTGAAGTTGAGAACAGGATCGCTTCAATTGATTGCAGACTTTCCTTTGTCCCTGTGCTACAGAAGATAGTTCATCATCTAAAACAATGCTGAAAATGAACATGGGAAAGATTTGATAGGATTGTGAGATGGAATCTAAATCTAAAGTGTCTTAATATACCATGTACTGTGCAGTTGGTCCTAATAGTAGCTCCCAACATACCTTATGGATTGAGAAAGTATCACACCCTTTGGGATTTTGGCACTCTAAGGCAGCTACTGCCAATATGAAATCAAACATATGAATTTAAATACTTTCCTTCTAGTGAAACTTGAGAATCTTTTTAATATCCTTTTCCCTGTGCTGGTCTTAAACGCCTCAATGCTAACTGGGTTCAGTGACTGGGCATGTGTGTGACTTGGAAGCAATGCAGGCTTGGAAGTGTGTAATAACACTTCTTTTGTACATAAAACTAAGCCCTCATTGCTTCATGAGGCCCTAAACACAGTATGTGTTCTGTGTATATGAAAGGTCAGTCCTGGCTACAGACAAGAATAAACCTTTTGTTCTCCTTTTTTCCATTACTTTTTTTAATGGGGTGAAATGAGAAGTTGCACCTTTGTAGTGGTCTAATGTTCAGTTAACAGAAAACAGGCTGACTGTAACACACCGGATGCTAAAAACACAACGCATAGTACTTTCTCTTGCATCACCATTGATTCCGACTGCCTTTTCCTATGCTACTACATACAGTATGTGATGTGTGTGTATGTGGGTTGGAGAGAAGGTGTATGGGCTGAATAACACCTTGCATTAAGCTATATTTTCTGGGTCTTCATGGGTCCAAAGGGGATTACTCTCCACCAATTTAAAAGTTCAATTTGCACCTCTCCATCAGATTCATTTTACATTATAGCCTGCAGGCTTTCCCACCTAGCCTGGGGAAAATCTAGTTAATAATCCACTTCTAACCCATCATATATTTTCAGTGCAAGAAAAAGACAGACAGGAATGAAAGTTTGGACAGTGGGGATATATTTGGTTAGTCAGTTGGCTACTTGATTGATTGACCATGCTGGATAAAGATGGTCCAGCATGGAGGATGGATTAATACATTTTTTAGCTTGATACCAGTACTCATATTTAATGTAAAAATTCCATATGTTGTGCATCACTGTATGTGTTACGGTTACAGTGATGAGTGGGGACTAAATATTGAAAAATAAGCATTTTCTGCTCATAAATTTATTTTAGTATAAATTCCTCTTCTTAATAAGGAAGGTTGTTGTTTTTTTTGCACAAGTGGAACAAGTGATTTTATTTCTGATTGTGTAAAATGGGTTGGATTCAGTAGGAACAGCTTGTCTCAATCCTTTTTAAATATTTATGATTATGCTTTCTTATGACTTTTTTAATGTTATTTTCTAATGTAGTTTTTCTCTTTCCCCAACTTGTTTATGTAAGCTATACAGGAAGAGAAAATGCATTTGTGTCTTACTTTGTTCACATTTGAAATGAACATTTGAAAGAAATAAAAAGATAAAATAAAAATAAAAAAACATCTCCTCAGGCTTTCATCTGATTCCATTTTGCACACATATTCAATGTGCCCAAAAGTATTAAATATAGTATAATATGGGAATATGTTTATTAGATTTTAAGAAAAATAATGAAACTGCAGTCTTTTCTTGATCAAACCTTTGTAAATAAAAAAAGATTGATATTTATTAAATAATTGTTTTCTTAAATAACTGTATATAACAACACCACAAATGTTTAATAGTTTGATCATGTACAGCTTTTTACCTTTACAAGTAATAACTACAATTCTGCCTTTAAGAGTACATTTTGAAAGTAACTCCCCAAATGTTATGCTGGCAAATACTAACACACCCACTTAAGTCTTTCTGCATATAATATACATCAAACAGTTCTATTATCTTTAAATCCAGGTAACAGATTACTGGAATGACAGATGTCATATTTTCTGTATAAGGCCTCAGATTAGATTTACAAAAAAAAACATCTAATCAGGTATGTGAAGCTCAATATCGATATCCCAGCAAGTTGTAGGTGTTCATGGTAGATTTACAATAGAAATAACCATGAATTTAATTTATTGAGAGAACTTCTGCATAGCTTGGTTGCCTGTTCAAGAGCTGGACAAAAACTGAATGTGTCAGGGATGTTCTTTCTTCCTATCTTTTTGTTTTCTTACACCATACATAAGCTGGTACAGTAAAATACCATTTCTAACTTATGCTTACTGAATACTTGAACTACCATGTTCTGATGCTGTCTCCTTTGGACATTTTCGGACCCAACACAAGGGAACAAACTTCACAAAGTCTGGTGGGAGCTTTGCAGGCATTTACTTTGAGCCCTTTGAGAAATGTCTATAAAACTTCAGCTCTGCGGGGTATCTGTAGAGTGCTGAGCAGCTACATTGCACAAGTATAACTAGGAAAGGTGCTGCTACATGAAAAGGATGCTTACAGCAAATATTGGTGGTGCACCAAGTAGTTTTTGCAGACTGATGGTATCTGTATGACTATTATTTCGTGAAGCAATCTTTGTTAAAACATGCCTAGAAGTGACTCTAAAATGAACACTGTGTTATTGTTTTGCAGAGGAGCTACGGAAACTCAGCTGGTCGGGAATCCCACGACAAGTTCGGCCAATAGCGTGGAAGCTTCTTTCTGTAAGTTTCTTTGGCTACACAGTCACACACTGTAGAGAAGACCACACAGAAAACACTTGCATACAAAGTATTCCAAGTTTATAACTGATGCAAACGCAGAAACAAAAGCAGATTCACACAGACTATCGGAGGATCTCAGGCACACAAATACACACAGGATGCTGTCATGATCTTTCTCCTCCTACCGTCCATGTTTTGATTTATGAAGATCTGTAACAGTTGGGTTTTAAAATCTTTATTTATCCCCCCTCCATACCCCAACTTCAATAGGGAAATTAATTGCAAGGCACAAATAATTTATTCATGAGGAGCACGGTGTGTTTACTCATTAAGCCATTGTTGAGGTGTACAGCTCTTAGTCTGCAGAGAGAAGACTGGCTTTTTGAACGCCATGACTCTCCCATTAATTACAGCACAATAGCTAATGTGCCGCAGAAAAGATGTCATTAAAGGTGTGTGTATGTGTGCCCATTTATGCTTTTTGGTGGTGGGAGCTCACCTAATGGGTGCTTTAGCTATTATCGGCTGCTTTGTTTGGTATTCAGTTGAAGTAAAGGCTCATAACACCATATGAAGTCACAAAAGCGCTGAATTCAGAGGAGGGGAGGGCCACTTTGGCATTTTAAATGATTGTTGGTGTATTTGTTCTGTGTTTGTGTCTGTGTGTACTTGGGTCTAAACTAATGTACCATAGATAACTCCTTATTGATGATTTGTTCATGTTTGTTTTTGTGAATCTTAGTCTTTTATGGTTGCATAAATATACACAAAGTGAGCATGTGCACACATGTTAATGGACTTCCTTTTATACAGGAAAGTTTACATCCCTAACATTCATACACTTGCATACCACTGAATACATCTTATATGAACTTCAGCATCTTGCCTAAGGAGAGATGTATTGTAGTGAAGCCTCTGACCTGGAGGTTTCTGGAGGTGGATGATTACTTTATTTCTGACACACAAATGCCCTGTGTCTACATACATAATTACAGATATGTAAATCAATATATATCTTTACAGTAGATGTATGTGAGATGAACCTGGCCCTGCAGGTCTAATAAAAATGGAGGTTGGTCCACCTCTGCTTCCCATGGGGAGGGGGAAGATTGAGCTAGCAGAGATGGAATAGTAGGAGGATAAAGAAGCAAATAAAAATGCACAAAAACAGAAAACCTAAGTGAGTGAAAGCAAATTTATAAATGAAAGGACAACAAAGGGACAAAATGAAAGGAATTAAACAAAAACACCGTGGTATGACAGACTTTAAAATGTAGAGACAAATATAAGTTCCACTAGTTCTTCTGCCTGTGCTGAGCAGCATTAGCCTAAAGGGAATAGTATCACTGCTGTAACAGAAAAGTGTAATTACAATGTGGTTAATTACCACCATTAGTACAGCAAATGAAGTAGCCCCATCACAATGCAATGTTACAGATTCTGTAACTCCTCCTATGATTGATTTAACAAAAACTTCATCAAGCCACGATGCTCTGCTGTACTTTTTTTCTCCTGTGATTTTAGTTTTAAGCTGAATTAATCAGTAGGGAGTCAAAAATCTATGTCACACAAACACCCTGTCCTTAGTCTTTAATTTCATTCAGTTAGATTCAATTCAGCTTAATTTGTATATTCATGATAAAGTGATCTCAGTTAGCTCTACAGATGAAATCAATTAAAGCAAACTAAAAATAAAAAAATAAAGCTTAGGAAACCAACAAATTGCATCAAATCTTAACTTCCATGCAATCTCCTGTCGGGCAGTCTGGCTTCTCTTTTACAAAAATATAAAACGTATTGGACATATGGCATGAGGGCACATGCTGCTGCATTTTTTTCTCAAAAACAGGAAAGAAAAAATCCATTACATGTGCCAATAATGAGAACAATAGCTGTGATGTGCATTCAGTCATTTACTCTGTATGATGTCACTTGTGTTCACTGCTGACGTCACTTTTTCAGATGATGTTTTTATTTGTGCAGGTTGTGTGATTGTGCAAACATGTGAATTATTCTCAGCTCCTCTAAGGTTTTCATTGAGTTTCTATGCATTGGAGCCTGGTGCAACTTGAACTGCCCCGGGGCCTAAATCCCAGGTTCAGATGAAAGTGAAAAGTGGACACAGTGTGGAAAGCCCTCATATCTTTACTGTCATAACACTTGACTGCCTCCTCTGTTCAGCTCTTGGTGTGATCCACAGGAGAGACAAATAGGAAGGATCAGGCTAGAAAAATCTATTCTCTGTTGAACTCACACAACACACACATATACAGACGCACTGAGCCTCAGCCCAAGTTGTATGCCATAAACTTGGCAGAGGCACCTAATAAAACTTCACTCCAGTGGTGTCCCTTATGCCCTTCTCCTGCTCACCAGCGTGCACCAACTTATTTGATTTTTATAATTTTTTTGTTACTTCCCCTCTCTTCAGCAGGCATGCTTTAGCAACACTCTTCTTTTACTTGACAATGATAAGAAATGAGTTTTCCCACTGCAGTTAGAGCTTGGCAACTCTCTGCCAATGCACTGCGTATACTGTCACATCAGTAGAAATTGCCCACAACAATCTTCACTGCTATTAACCAGAGTGAAAATAAAACACAGGCAGCAAGGGAAAGAACAGTTTATGCTCTTTGGATAGCTCACACTACCTTTTACTATTTGAAAGAAACTCCACAGGTTGCCTGAGGCCTCAGAAACACACCCTGTCAAACTTCCTTTTATTTAATAAATTATATCGTTTTATTTCATTTGTTTAAAGAGCACTTGGTGTCCAAGCCTGAAGGAGAAATAGAATACATTTAATGACTTTCCTGCTTTGTGAACGAATGTCAGCCTGTGGCAAGATGTACATTTTCTAATGGAGCGCGGCTGTTAAATGTGAAGTGGCAAAAGAGGAGAAAACTAACTGAGTGTGGAAATATTGATAAAGCTAAAGAGCTCTATTAGATATATCAAGGAGCAGCTACAGCAGAGACAGCTCTGGAGACTGCTACATAAAAGTTTTGCATCGCAACATTGCAAATAAGAAATTCTGTGGAAAAAAGATCTGTGCAGTTTTATTTAATTTGACAATCATAACCACCTTTTAATCTGCTTTGCATTGCAGACATCTTGAGCCATTTGAAGTGTAGAAGAGCCTGCCTTCCTCTCCATATTAAACCCTAAATGTGTTTGTGCACTAAAACCGTACTGGTCATTCAGTATTTTCATACATTTAAAATGTAATAGTGACAGGTTATGTAATTAATATTCACACTCTGAATCTTTCCTCCTCAAATAAAATGTTTCAGATTTTTTTCTTCCCCTTTTTTGCATCAGTCTAATGCATTTAAAGAGTTGATAACCGCTGTGTACACAAACATTTTTCAGACTGAAATAACGTCTGACAGATTTCAAGTGGTGCAAGACGAACCAAAAATGCTTAATTGGATCAAAAATATAAGGGGACACATTTTTAATACGTTATTCAAGTATTGTGAGAATTTACTCTCAATGCATGATTAAGGAAAAAAGCAGCAGCAGAAACTTTTTATTGGCCCTACATGGAAACATTGTGCTATGACCAATATGGCCACATAGGTTTAGGAATAATCTTGGAAAGCATTTTTGCTCAGTGCAGTGCAGCATTGCATCCAGAGTAGTAAATGTTGGTATGATTTTACATTTAAATTCTCTGTTTCTGCTAACATCAGTCATATGGGGAGCAGCACTTTAGTGTTGTACATGAAATGTTTATACAATTAAACTTGCTTTGCCCTTAACTGTATTATGCATGGAAGAAGTTGTATGTTAGTTCTGTGGAGAAACCCTTGGGCTTTCTAGACTAGACTGGCTTTCATAACTTGCATTAAGTGTGACTGCGCCACTGATGTAAACGTGGCTGTTTCATTTTTATTGTTTTCATATTTTTCTTTAAGCAAAGGAAATTCTTATTTATTTATTCTGTTGAACATTTTTTTGCTTGCTGTGGGACAATTTCCAGTCTACTTCCACATAAGAAGAAAAATGTAGTGAATATAAAAGTCACTTCCTTTAAATTCTCCAGATTCCCCTAGCATATTTTTATTTTTTAATTTTTTTTTTACAGTTATTCAAGTAGAGCGTCCTTAAGAGTAGAAGATGGATGTAGGAAAGAATGAACATACTAGAACTCCAATGCCATGTTTTGAGCCGGTGCCAGAAGCCATCTTACTTTTACTCTTCACTTTCAGTCGTCAATCTCTGTCTTTTTAAAGTCTCAGCTCAATATTTAAGCAAACAGAAGTACTTTTAAACTTTGTTCTTTCTTAAAGAAAGATGACATTGTTCATATAGACGCTTCTTTTTCCTTGTGTTTATACTAAATGAAGAGTCACTGGATTTCTCCTTAGCACCCACTGCCCTGGATGTCTTGGATGTGTTTCTACTCTATCTCATCTGACTTATGAACTTCATCATTAAGTTCTTTGCAACACTGTTAACAAGAAATTAATTTAATTCTGATTTGTTAAAGTAGGGTTATTTGTAAAACATGTGGTGCAGTGAGTTCTGAAAACCAGGATTTAGAAACTAATAGTTGGCAGAAGTTTGCTTCTATAAGCAGTATGGCTAAAATAAAACCTGTTGATGATCGTAGTAAGAGAGCATGGGGAAATGCATACCCTTTATATGCTTTGGATTTCCTTGTGTGTGTATGCTTCTGTCTTGTTGAGCAGTAATGCAGCTGCAGTGTGACTGACCTCCACTAAGCTGTCCATTAACCTTCAACACACCACACACTCTTCTCTCTCTCATTTGGCAGCGGGTACCTCACTTCGAAGCCCACAGCTTTGTACCTGGCCTGCACTGTTTTCCGTCGGTGTGTGTATGAAAGGGTGATGCGCGTGTCCTGATGGAGCTGTTTCAACATGGGATGACTGGACATTTTGCCAGGCGGTGACTCTTTGCCAGAATTGAGTTTGATTCCAGCCGACACATACGTGACAGTCTGGTTATGTGGCAGTGACGAGGAGAGTAATTGTAGAAGGTGTAGAGAAACAGACAGAAGGAAATAAGTTTGGTGATAAATGTGCTGACAAGGACTGAAAACTGAGATATTGGATGTGTGTTTATATTCCATGACAAACCTATAAGTGAGAAAAATGACTGCTTGGATTTAGAGGTATGTTATAGGTTTTTATTTATTTATTTGTTTTATGTTTACAACTTTAGCACTGTGGTGTTGTGTAGACATTATCATTTCTTTATCTTTTCATTTCTGTCAGCCAAAGTTTCTTGTAGGTTTTAACAAATAATCAAACAAGACTGGAGAACTATTCACAATGACTACTTAGAGAAATTGAGTTTTTTTTTATTTTGAAGAGAGTTCAGGCTGTGTTGAAATATAAAGATGATTTTAAAAATGGTACAAACGCCTTCTTTTCCTTCGTATGCAATGATTTTTCATCTATGTCATCAAACTGCTGTACCTTTTCTTAGTGTAAAATAACTGATCACTGATCATGATAATGTGGTGCATAAATTTTAACTGAGGTTTGCCAAGATCATAAATTTTGCCACAGTATGATTGGCTGAGTCAGGGACTGATATGAGAAAACATCGCCTGCTTATTAAAGAACAAATCTGTTTATAATCAAAACAGTACAGAAAACAAAATTATGCTTTGACTATTTTACATCTGACTTCAGCCATTTGAATGAAAATAAATCTGTTATCATGACAAACATACCTAACACAATTCAGTATATTAAATTGAAACATTTCTATATGAAACAGAAAAAATATATTTCTATTTGTACACATTAAAGTAGAATATTGTGTCAATCTAAAATCTACATAAAGTTGAAAACTAAATTAGAATTTGGCTTTAAAGCCAATATTGTAGCAGTTACACAACTTTGAATATCATAATTTCTCATTAATTCAGTTTCTATATCCCCAAGTCCATTTCAAGGTCGTATTAAAGTCGTATATTGATTGGACATCCTTAACTCTAATAAATGTTATTGGATCATTGATCATTAGAATGGTGTACCAGTGAAAATTGACAACTTGTCTCCACTCCTAATGCTTTCCATTTTTTAGCAATATATAAAGAAATAAGGACTTAGATTGTGTTGTTTCGACAAGAGAAAATGTTCTCCACAACAGATAAGCCTCTAGACTCCACAGATGTCTCTGGAGCCCTAGTCTGGCTGAAAAATAGAAAAAAAAAATAAAACCAGATAACAATAAAGGATCAACTTTTTGTTGCTGCTCTTATTGACTTCCCTGTAGACTGTTGCCCAACATTGATAGTTTGAATTAGTTTGTTTGCTCGGTAGCCAAGAAAGAAGAAAAACACACAAACAAAACTCAAGTTGCTTCCAAAAACAATGGTTGAAGCCAACACAGACACACACAGGGAACAACATTTTTAAGGCCCAGTACATCTGTTCAGTGTGATGGTGATTCCACAGAAGCAGCTCCAAAATGCAGTCGCTCAGATGTTTCTGAACAGCAGCCAAATGTGTTCTCTTAAAAATGCTCCATTTTAATTAAAAGTGATGAAAATTACATGCAAGAGACAGACTGACTAATGATGAGAGCATCTGTTTGCTGAAAATTTTACATGGAGCTCCTATTCCTACGTTTGAGCAGGGGGGTTCTGGTGTTTTGGGAAAAGTGAATGATGAGGGAAAACCAAATCTGCCTGCTTGCTTATTAGAAGTTGTCATGGTCCTTATTAGTAGAGCGGAGTCTCATCCGGTGAGCTGAGCATGGAAGTTTGCGCCATGATAAAATAACAAGTGACCTTTGTGTCTGTTTAAACAATATGAGGAAAAACATCTAATTCAGCTTTACTAAACAGTGATTTTTTTCTCCAATGATCTGAATAAATCTTAACTAAATCAAATTTCTCAAAACCAGATCAGCGCACTCGAATGATGCTGTGGAGAGCTGAGTGTCTGCTTTGCATGTGTATCTTCAGAGGAGCTCAATCTGGCCATGACCTTTACAACATGCTCCATGTTTCTCCAACCTGGCTGAATTGATCTCTCTCCAGTACTTGTAAACTGGGATAAGGACAATAGTGTTGATAAATGGCCTACTTGAGAAATAACTCATAGGGTGACTTAAAAAATCATGTAATTATACGGACTCAATAATGTACTTGCTGCAGCAATGCTCGAGAAAAACATCAAATGTTCTTTCATTAGCAAATGACTAAATCTGTAGAATGAAAAAGGAGGTTTGGAAGATCAACACATGGGCTCCTGAAAATGTGACTTTGGTTTGGCACACACACATTCACACACACACACACACACACACACACACACACACACACACACACACACACACACACACACACACA
>JBAMHV010000025.1:8572373-8610978 GCA_037177535.1 Pseudomugil gertrudae
CAGGATGCAGCAGGAAGTGTGTATTTATACACACACACACACACACACACACACACACACACACACACACACACACACACACACACACACACACACACGCATAAGATGATCAGTTCATTATGCTTATAGTTTGAAAATGGGTGGAAACTGGTACCAGTGCAGACACCATGAGGCCCATTTTCACAAAATATCTATTTTTCTATTTTCATTATATTAAGTTAGGATTTGCTCAGTTTGTTGCCATGGAGATATCTCAGTGATCACATGACTTGCTTTATCACTTATCTACCTTAATAATAAAATCTTATAGAAGGGCATTTTAAAAATGTTTTTAAAGGATTAAACTAAACAAAGCATCATTTATGAGCCAGATAAAACTTTTTCTCCCACAGGAACCAGTTTTTATAGCCTCCAGTCCTGTTTGAGTTCACTTTTGAAAATTTAAACTGTGTGAATATTTTAAACCCCTGCTCGCAGCTATTGGCTTTTTCTACACATTATGTTGGTTGAATTTAGACTTTGCTTTTTCCTAATTGCGTGAGGCTGAGTGCACAGTGAGGATGTACTCTCTTCCAAATGCACGCTCACATTATGTGTCTGACAGACTCATTCCCACACAGAAAAGGCAGCCCTCAAGCAGCAGAAAGTTCTTTTTGTAGACTACTTGTATTTAATCCCAGGTGATGAAGTTTGGTGTGCCGTAGAACTTTACCAACAAACTCGCGGCAGAGTTTAAAAACAGGTCTCACGATAAAAGCTCATTAAATACCACTGACATGAATAAATAAAAGACAGATGACATAAAACACTGTGGTTTCATTTTAAAGGCTGTCTTACTGACTCTCTGCAGACCTGAATTAATGAGTCCCACGTGGAGCCACGAGCATATCTTTGTGCATGCATGGGAAAAAAAAGACAGGTATATTAATTAGGAGGCTATTGCCAGTTAATTTTGTGCTTAAACCACTAATAGTATATGCAAATATTTCTTGTATAGTCAAACAAATACTGTGCAAATGAAATGAGTTGAAAAACGTGCTTATTTTCCCTGTTTTGTAAATTTAAATGTTAAAAAAAAACTTCAGTTTCTGTTGATAATCTCTGCATTAAAACAGAAAAAATCTGGCTAAAAATCTCATTTTTGTCCATAAATACATTCCCAGACAGTTTAATGACAATTCTTCCAACTCCTGCCTACAATTTACATTAATACATACAGTGTCATTTGAAACCCAACTTTTTCAAAGAGAATGAAACTGTGCTTAAATTACAAGTAAACCATTTTACTTCCCCAAATTTTATTTTTGTTTTCTTAAAAATGTCCCTGTGTCTTTGTTGCCCCTCCAGGGTTACCTGCCAGCCAATGCAGAGAGGCGAGAGAGTGTCCTACAGAGGAAAAGACAAGAATATTTTGGCTTTATACAGCAGTACTACGACTCCCGCAACGATGAACACCATCAAGACACATACAGACAGGTAAATATGCTCCAAAACAAGTGCTCATGAATTCTTATACATGTGCCACACAAATCTCTGTTAATCAGAAAACAGCTTCCTGTTTCAAAAATCATATGAAATACAAGAAAAAATGTGAGTATAAGTATAAATCTAATGATTTTGACAGAATTTGGGTGGTTTCAGTATTACTTGATGAAGTTATGTGGCAATAATGGCTTGTTATTTTTAGGGTTTTTTTGTGTCCCCCCCCTCCAATGTACGTTATAGGAGTGTCAGTGCATGTCTGTGATGACACAAGGGGAATGTGGTCTAGTTCTGTTCACAGAGAAGAGAAGACCAGCTTCAAAGAGCAGCTTAAATTAACACTTTTTTTGGCTTTGAAAATATCTACTCTCACTGTTTGTCCTTCTCTGTCTGTTTATCTGTCATGTTTTTCCCTCTGCTCACACTTTTATTTTAACACTTGACTACTTTCCTTTCATTTCAAGCTGATAAGAAACATCAAAGTGAGGCTGTCAATCACAAAACACACAAATTCCCATTGATTTCCTCCAGACTGTACCAGCTTTGTCTTTATGATGTTTACATCATGCCTCGTAGCCTTGTTTACTGCCACATTTGATTCTGGACATTTTAAATGTTTTGGGTACATATGGTGTATTGGCACTAACTTCTTGTGCATGACACGGGTTTATTTAATTTTTCTGTTTTTATTTTGTCTTTAGATTTTGTTTAAGTTATTTAGTAATGTTTAAGTGGCTGTCAATGTATTCATAAAAGTGTGCCTTTTTATTTTTGTCTGCTAATAAGTGATCATCTATTTTAAGCAGTTTGTCTAATCTTGTGTCTATTCTTCTGTCTTTTACATATTTATGTTGGCCAAACAGTTATTTGTACAGTGTATGCACACATTAATAGTGTGATCTGTAAATCTTTAAAACGTAGTGTTTTTACTTATTTTTTTCCTGATAGGCTAAGTAAAGCTGCCTCCATCATGATGAACTCATCCTGCCCACCAGCAGTTGTTTGCAAAGATTTTCTATCGCTGTTTTTTGTTCGGCCTTTAATTGTCCTTGAACATAACTGACAAGAGTCTGAAATCAAAGGCTGTGTTAAAGTAAAACATGATCTCTGATCAGTGCCACGGCTTCCTCTTGTATTGAAATGAGTAGAAAAATGTGCTTATTAGGACTACATTTCCTTTGCTGATCTACAAAGTGGTATTTAAATGCAGTACAAGCTGGAGGTTTTTTTTAAAAAATGTATTTCTAAGTAAATGAAAGTGTTTCAGCGAATAATTATAAAGTGTGCTGGTTGTAAGGTCAATGCTTCTAGACTATCAGTAATTTTCCATATTAGAATTTCTGTCTTTTGAAAAAATGCATACAAAGTTAAACGGCAAAGAAAAAAACTTGTTTTTTTATGCCAGTGAACTCGACATGAAACAGTGATTCAGTGTTAAATAGAGAAAAACTTAAGACAAATATAAACCGCACTAAAAGAAATGAAAGATAACAAAGTAGTATGAGTGCAATTAAAAGTTATAAAGCATGAATCCAGTTAAGTGACTTTTAATGGTCAATAGATTTGCATAAAATTATATTTAGTCGGCACTTTTTTAGCTCCTTAGAACATCTTCTTTAGCTAACTGTAAGACACAATCATACAAAGAGTTAATTATACTAGAGCTATAAGTCTCACGTGCTGCCTTTTAGAACTTCCAAAAGGTATCTTCCAGCTGATCATTAACAGCCTTAAATTCACAATGTTGAACACAAGTAAATGTCAGGGAAGGTATGTTTGTGTAGATGAGTGAGTGTCTAATCCGTTTCTCTTCCATGTTGCTGTCAGATCCACATAGACATTCCTAGGATGAGTCCTGAATCTTTGGTGCTGCAGCCAAAGGTGACAGAGGTAAGGTGTCTATTGGACAGGACTGGTTCCAGCTCAGTCCCGTCAGAAAAACAAGCCTCACATGCTTACAGACTGCCAGGACTGTTTCAGTTGGCTCAGTTCCAACTGTTGCCCCGCATCCGTCTGGCTCCCTTCTGACGAATCTATCCGCCTGTTGTATTGTTCACCTGTGGGGTTAACACTCTGAAATGGTGGGAACGTGGTCTCACAAATACAGAAATGGGACACAGCAGCACTTGCAAGCACATGGTATCACCGAAATATGTCATTATGCAAAGGCACTCATCTGCACACTCGCATTAATGACAACAGCTCCTGTCCATTTCAGAGAAGCCAAACCCCAGTCTGACTTCAATCAGACACAGATCCACTAACTGTTGCTCTCGCTCTCCATTTCTGCTTGTGATGTCCAGACCTCTGCTAACCTGCCCGTTGCTTCTGTGTTTGTCTTTTCTCCCTTTCTCTCTGCAGATTCACATTGACATACCGAGAACTAATCCTCTTATTCCTCTCTTTCAACAAGCTTCTGTCCAAGAGGTGAGACCCCTCCAGGAGCACACACACCATCTCATATAGCAGGGTTTTCCTTTCCGCTTTCAGGTAGATCACTGGATTATGAACAAATTTCATGTCATTTTAAATGAAGAAAATTAGTTCATGCAGATGGCATGTGATTAGTTAATGTCACGGGCAGTTTTTTCATAACAGTACCATTGAAAGTTAGATGAGAATTACAATAAAACACAAATATTTCTAGGTTTTTTTTTTTTTTTTTTCTAGTCTCATTTGTTTTTGAAACGGAAAACCCTTGCTTCAACACAATGCATGATCTGGCATCAATGCAGACACACAAATTAAGAGCACACATGTAACAAATAACTAATTCCTACAGGCATGCATGGGATCAGGTATCCCTAAACTGTCACACTGCATGGTTGGCACTCATATCTCTTTGTTTTGCTTTGTTTGTGATTCTAAACAGAGCCTTTTCTTGTTACAGTTGTGTGCTGTGATGTATTAGACAGAAAAAAATAACATCCTAAAATCTTCTTCCTTTGAAAAAACTATTAAAATATTGGAAATGAAGCAATTAGTAATTATTAAAAATAACTAGCAAAAAAAAATAGAATAGTTTTTTCATTTTTTAGCAGTTCACTGATTTCCTGACATCTTAATGAATTGTGACTTTTTAACTAAATATGACAGCTGTATCGTACAGCAGCCCCCTTTGTAACCCCTTGGTTTCGGGAATGAAGTCATTTATCTTGTCTCCATTTCTTACACTGTCTACATCTTTGCAGATCAGTTGTATAACTCGGCTTTCATGCAAATGTAAATTTGGACACAAATAGTACTCAGTAGCAATAAAAGTATGTTGGACTTTCTACTGAGTAAACAATGTTGTCCTGATCATCATGGACATTTTCAGGAACAGTTTTAGGGTTAGTTCAGGTTGTCCATAGACCAGTCAGAATGATGTCATCATTCCCCTCCTGCGCATAAACACTTAAAGTTTTAGAGCTGGTGCCCTGAATGGTGCAGATCTCAACTGACCGATGAAGAAAATATTTTTTTTAGGGTTACTTTAAAATGTTGTATTGTGTTTGTGAGTTTGTAGTCATTAAGGACACCCAAGTTTAAGTTAGGCATCAGTTAAACTAAGCTTTTAAGCTTTTATCCTTTTTGATCCTGACAGAATGATCCTGTTTGTCTTTATTTATAAGGGTTAAGCTTGTTATGATTACTGTGCTGTTGGGCAGTAGAAGCTAACAGGGAGGTCGAGGCTGGACAATGGCTAGGATGAACACTTGGAGACGGGTGCGCATTCAGGACACAACCTTTCAAACATAAACATGAAATGCTTCATACAGAAAATAAGAATTAAATAATTATACAGATTCAGTCACATACACACTTTGATTCACCATGCCTGAGACAGTAGTTACACACACATACACACACTCTGCACTGTAATCACAGACTTAAGGAGAAAAATCAGATGAGATAAGGACAACTACTCATCATGTTCTCTATTGCACATAGGTAATGTTTCCCACCTCTCCCAGAACCCATGTTTTCCTCCTCCTCACCCCTCACACATCAGCTCTCCTCTCTTCAACAGCCACCTTTGCACAATGAAATATTCAGTCTGCATTCTCCTCAAATATTTTGGTATGCAGCAGAGATCAAAGACCCCACCTACTGCGTTTTCCCCTTTTTCTTTTTGCTTTCACAGTGCAGTGCAGCCTAAAATCACTTCTGCTTAATTTGTATTACATTGTCACTGAAAACAAATCACTGATTGTTTTTTTATCAGTTTAATGAGTTTTTATTTGGTTCTGTTCAAAATCAGGTTCATTTTGCTTTAGATTTTTTTCTTGTATGTTCCCCAATACCTTTTGAGAATAGCCTTCTCCTTTTTAAGGGGTCACAAACTTATGGTGTGAAGCCATACTGTGTACCTTAGCGTACCTGAGGTTAATCTGAGAATAGCAGTTAGACTGCTCCACCCACAGACATGCTCAGATGGGACTAAACAGGGTGTGGGCATGGTAGTGTGTGCAAGCAGAGAGACTTTATCTGTGGTTGCAAATGGGAAATATGCATGTCAGCTTTTGAGGTTGCATGAAAAGAAAGTCCCATTACCAACTGCCCAGGTATCGCCAACACCTCTTCCGGCTTGATGGATGTAACTTTGATGGGGAAAGGAAAGGTGTGAAGAGAAAGCCTGAAAGAGTAGCATCTCACCAATCTCTCCAACTGTCTGACATTACCATGGCCATGTTATGTTCCATAAAACAATGAGCTATGTGGTTATTTAGAAAGTGACAGAACCATGACATCCCCCCCCCAAAAAAAAAAAAAAAAAAAAGCAAGAACAGGCATAATGGGTGTGGTACATCAGGATGTGCCGTGTATGTGTTATCTGGACGGGGAGCCATTTGCACAAGAAGCCGAACATCGAGCCTTTCTTATACTCGCTGGGGTTGACGGCATTAAACAGCCTCCCATAACGAAGATGGAAGTGTTTGCCTTGCAAAAAAATAATGTGGAGAAAAGTAAGATGGAGGTGGAGACTGACTCAGAGGGAAAGAGCAGGAGACGGAGAGAGGGGGAGAGGAGACCAATACCAAAGCGGAGAACAATGTTCAAAGCAAGTCTTTTTTTTCTCTATTTTTTTTATTCAGTCGAGGAGAGTAAGCATGACGAGTAGCTTTGTGATGAGACAATGAGAGAGATGGTTTGCATTCAGACTTTGCTCATCCATTTAGATCATATCAAGAACTCTTATTGTACATTCTGTTAATGATGTCATTTGACATTTTTAATAAGTTGTTCGTTTCACCTATACTCTTAAAGATGCATTTGCCCCCCTCTCCTCCAAAAAATATATTACTTCCTCACTTTTGATCTAATTGTTGCTTGGGTACATTATTGTGTAACTAAACTTTGTAGCCGCTTGGTGTAACCTGCCACACAGCTCTGTCCATTAGGTCAAACGTGTTGTTGGACAGCTTACCGTTGGGCTTTACTTTTATGTACTTTTTTGTCAATACTTTGGGATTAATTTATTAGCTGCCAAAGATGTTTTTTTGCAGCTTTGCAGTTTCTGTGTATGGTAAGAGGATTTGGTGTCCTGTGTGCATCAGAACGTCCCCAACATGCATGCTCTGAGCACGCACCTGGTGTAGTGAACACACTCAGTGTGCAAAGATGCCCCGACACATGCGCCTGGCCAAATCGGCCCTTCCAGATCTCAATATCCTCTGGGTCCTATGCTCTAAAGCTTGGCATGATGACTCTGTTTGCTATAACAATGGCTGGCAATGAGTTCAAATTAATGGACAGCTGCAGTGAATCAAATATTAAGCAAAATCTTGTAAATAGAGACACTCAGTATTTCATTGAAACATCCTTAAACTAAACAGATCCCCGCTTCAATAGGCATGAAGCTATTGCAACATAAATCCCCCTGCAGCGTGTGGATCAGAGTTTTTAGTGTTGCTTTTGGCTCCCAGATCACTGGCTGTACCCATCCAGTTGTTTCTTTAGCCATGTTGGCCTGCTTGATTCCTGTTCTCACTTTTCCACATCTCACACACTTGCTAAAATGTACACTTTTATAATCGACACCAAGTATTTTATACAGTGCAGAGTTTCCAGTAACATTTCTTTTGAGGCCTGGCACTATGTAATAGAAACAACACACAGGCAAGGAGTCAGAAAGACATGCAGGTGCTTTGTAATTTATATCGGCATGAAAGATTTGTCCTCTAACCTTGTTCTTTAATTACATGCTGAACTATTGTTAAAGAAATGTAAACACATAGCAAAGGTGTTCATGCTTCATAAAGATGTCAAAGGAAACAGGTATATTAAATAATGTTGGCATGGTTGAGTCTGGCAGAGAAAACACTGTTTATAAAAAACCTGTGATGTTAACTAAAGCTGTTAGAGAAAACTGCTGACTATATATATGAATGTAATGCTCTATTCTTACTATTATACGGCATGAAAGTGACCGTTTTTTTTAGGTTATTTTGTACTAAACAACTCCTAAAATAAGCTTCTTTCATAAAAGGAAATCAGAGTGTTCAGTCTTGCTCAAAATGAAAAATAGTTTTGTAATCGAACGGCTTTATCGTCCTACCTTTCTGGTGTTCTGATTTCCTATTTGCTTGTGTGTGTTTGTGTAAGATTTTTGAGCGGATCTTGTTTATCTGGGCCATCCGCCACCCAGCCAGCGGCTACGTGCAAGGCATCAACGACCTGGTCACGCCATTTTTTGTCGTCTTCGTTTTTGAGTACATCGGTGAGTAGCATCCATCCCTCTCTCACTGTCCTTATCCTCTTCACCTCTGCTATAAAACTCTTCTGTGCCGTATGCTTTTGAAGTGAGGATCTGTCACCTCTTTCTGCTGTCCCTTCACAGAGCACCCCATAGTGCATGGTGGCACCTTTATAGCTGGCAATACCAGCTTTTACTCTGTGGTTCACCAGCACAGGCAGCAGGAAATCACTCCTGGGACTCTTGAGACTGTCAGTCTTTTCACAACTCTCTGGTCAATGAGTTCCTCCTTGTGCCCTCTTTTCTTTTCTCCATCTTTCTTTTATCTGCTTTTCTTTAGATACACACTCCAGTCTCACTTTGTGTTTAAATTTGGTTTTAAGCGCTAATTATCAGGGAATTTTCTTGGTTAACACATGCAATTAGACAGCATGTGTGTGTGTGTGTGTGAAAGAGCATGACATGTGAAGGCGTTTGTGTGTCTGTGTTTGCGCACACCCAACTGTTCCTTCCAGGGCCCTCCTGCTGTTTGCGTTTATGTTATGCCACATTTACGCAGATGAATGTTTTATTTTACTCTCACACTTAATTCCTTTGACAGCATAAACACACTCCTTCAAAGCACAAACAGACTGTAAGCAGTTGGAAGAGAGAAGGAGATTGTCGCGTGAAAGCCATGTGAATTTCATCATTATAATTGTGCTTGAGTTTGGTAAAAAATGCATGACCCGCCATCTTTTGTCACCATTGTTTTTTCTTTTTTGTGGTGGAAGTCTTTTTTTTTTTTATTACTGTCCTGATGTCTGATAGTGAAAACAGCTATGGCTTATATGCTGTCATGCACACGTCAATGTTTTCATACATTGGAGAAAAAAAGGACAAGATTTTTTTTTTATTAGACCCTGAAATTAAGTTAATAGAGTAAGCCTAAGCAGAAAAATCCTAAGTGCATCTTTACATCTTTATAGGAATTAAGTGTATAGAAAACAGCTCTGCGCTGCTAATCTAAGAGGAATGAGTGACCGATATTCATTAGGTGTCAGCATCTTAATGAAAGCAGAGCACTTAGGTGTGCAAAGGAGAAAATATATAATTTGATAATCTCAGAGGTGCAATATTTTTATTATTCTGTGAGGCTAAGATATGTAAAAAAAAACTAGAACAGGGTGATAAAATGATCTAAAGTTTAGATGGAAGATACATTTAGCTTCATCTCTGTGATAATGCCCACTCCCCGCTACAGTCATCTACTGTTTTGGGTATCACTTCAAAACACACAACACTGTAAAAAAAAAAAAAAAAAAAACAAGATTCAATTTTCAAGCTCATTTTTATTATTTTAGGAGGTCAGTTTCCTTTTGCAACCAGCAATAAACAAAGATAAAGATAAACAACTACTGATCACCAGATGCTGTTTGAATGGAGAATTGTAAATCTCACAATGTAATGAGTCAGATGTTCATTCGTGATATTTTCCTCATTTTGAGACCTCAGAGGTACAAAATGATTTCTTTAGTTCCCTTATCAAAATCTTAGAAGTGATTTAGGACCTACCTTCTTCGTCTTAACATAAATGTTTATGTATTTACAAATAAAAAGATTTCCACTTTGCTGCACAATCCGTGAAAACTAAACACAAATTCATAAAATTTTACTGGATCTGTTTCCCAGTTTTCCATTGGAGGAAAAACAAGTTCCTGATCTTCTATCAGTCAACCACATGCTGAGATTTAACTGATTTAAAGGAAAAAAAACATCCTCCCTCCCTTTCTGTGTCTTGTTTATAATCATCACATACTCTCAAATACAAAACATGTACACAGAGATATTTCTACCTCGTACTGTCGCTGCAACTCTGCTGGGTTTTTATGTATCTGCCTACTTCCTCTGTGTGAGGTTGTCTATGCATCGTGTGTGTACACAACGTCTGTTTAATTTCCTTATGCTATGTTTCGGCCCATCAAACTCTCTTTGAAGCCATTCTAAGTAGAGCTGCTAAGTGGAATCCACAATGCTCAGAGGAATTACTCTCTCACTCTGGACCCTCTGTGGTCACATAGATACAATTAGGATGCACAAGTTAAGTGTTGGGGAGCACGCAAGCGTTTGAACTCCATTGCTTTTCCGTATTACTTTTGGCATGTAAAACTTTACTCAGCGCTAATAAGTCTCAGTTTTAAAGTATTTTTCCCCACTTTTACTTTGTGCAACTTTTGCTTCTTTCAGTACAACATGATCCAGCAGCAGGGTCAAAGCGGTAAATGATGCTACGGTGGAAGTCAGCCTCTTTTTGAATCATTAGAATGCTTGTTAAAGTTTATCTGATGCATTCAGCTGTCTGAAAATAGCAAAGAAAGTAGAAAATGTGCAAAAGAAATGATGAGAATGGCATGAATTCAAAACTAATAAAACATGATTGAGCAGTATGAGATCAAGCCCCATCTGAAGGAAGCAATCAAAGATGAAACACTTAGGACGAGTTGGACTCAAATTGACATGGACAACATAGACGTTTTAGAAAAAACTCTTATTTATGTTGTCTTGACTTTTATTTATTCACACATTCTGTTGTCTTGCTTCTCTGCCTCGACTTTCTTTCATTTTTCCTCATTTCTTGTTTTTACCTCTGTCTGCATATGTTTTCCCTCTCTCGCCCTATCTTTCCCTTTCTCTGACTCGTGTCAGATCTTCAATGCATCACCTTGTGCTCCGTTGCTGTGTACTTCAATGTGTTGATGAGCCTGTGTTGAACATACACAGCCAACAAACCTTCAAACGTGCCTGCTTGGCATCTAACATGATCGGATGATGTGCTGTGTGCATCAGAAGACAAGAACACCTAACAAAAGCAGAGAGAGAGAAATGTTTGGCTCCTTTTCACAAGGGCCTTATGCTGCTCCTGTCTGGAAGGCTAGAGTGTGAGATATGCTCTCAAATGCTGCTGTACTGCCTTGCTCTTTGCTTATCTGTTGTCAACTCTTATTCTTTCCACATTTAAAGCTGCTGTCTGTTTCCCATTTTTGTTCTTTAATTCTTTATTACCTATTTTGTGTTATTAACTTTTTATTAGATTCATAACTAATAAATAGCCAGTTCTGTTCTTTGAATAATATCTGCAGATAAAGGTGATACTTTCAAACACAACCAGGAGGTAAATTCGGTAAAAATGCCCACATGTAATGTCATGTAATGGATAATTTATTGGTTTAGAAATATTCTAGCAACAACCTCCTGCAAAGGTTTTACATGGTTGTCAAAGCTGTGTGTTTTTTAATGCATTTCTGTAGATTATTTCAGCAGAAAGACATTTTGAGAGTTTTTCATTTATGTATTTTTTATTTGCTTTCAGAATATTTCCGTAGCATTCGTGTCTTGGCTTGAACGTGACCATTCCATAAACAAACCATTTCATACTTTTATTATCTATCAAAAATGACCACTTCAGCTTCAGCCTTCTGACAAGCAGCCATATTTTTGCTTAAAGCACTTGTCACAATACTGGATTCCCAGATGAGTCCGTTGGCCTTTTCACTTTGCCTGTTCAAGGTGGGGCTGTTTTTTCTTTGTTCGGCTTTTTCACTCTATCGTATGGTACAGAGACGGTACCTTAGGGTTTAGATTTAGCTTAAGAGCCTGATAAATGTGCACGAAAGTGGAACCCGCGCCTGTAGATATTAACCCCATTGTTATTCTTCTTACTCAAAGATTCACATTTTATTTGTAATTTACACCAGCACTGTGCTAAGCTTGATCTGTCTGGTCAGTATAAACGATCAAGGACAATGATGGCGTAACAAGGTTGCCTCCTATGCAGTGATATGGCCAATGGTTTTGTGGAAAAGTATCATGACTGCAGTCTCAGACCACAGCACTTCCACAACCATGCTTTATAGTTGCTATGGAGCAACTACAAAGTCAACTCTATTGTTCTGTACTAAACATACCTTTGTGTGATAAAGATTGAAGTATAATTGCAGGTTATGCAAATGGCATACTGTTTATTAAACATGTCACTCAGTACAGTATGTTACCCGTTTATGTTAAAAGCAAGCGGTTACAGTGGATTTGTTTGAAATAAGTATAAAGTAATACAAGTTTGCAGAGATGCAATTTCTGGTTGACTTAAATACAAAACAATTCAAATATATTCAGACATTATGAAAAAAAAAACCAAATGGATTTGGTAGTCATTGAAAGAAAAGAAAATGTTCAAGATTTGACTGACTATGCATTAAAAGAAATAAAACTTAAAAATGTCATAACTTCTGTCATGGAAACTGTTTATTTATGTAAACTGTGGTTATTAAAAGGTAAGGTAACCCTGGTCCCAAAGAACCACGGTTCTGGAAGTAGTAGATCTTTATCTGAGAAAGTTGTGGCTCTCATAACAATATCTACTCCTGACTTTGTTATTGAGAGATGGATTTGAGCCTGGAGTTCAAGCCCCCACTGCGAAGGTGAATCCCTGTGGGGACTGGAACAAAGCCTTTATCCCCTAACTGCTCCATGGGCACAGAAACATAGCTGCTCTGTAGTAACTGGAGATAGGTCAATTTCCCTGCTGGGATCAATAAAATATAATTATTAATAATAACAATGATGATAAACAACGAGTGAATAACTGTTAGAGAAAGGGCTGCAACATAAAAAGGAAAAAAAAACAGAGTTGCATAAATTAAAAGAAAACATCACAGCCAGCCAGAAAGAGAGAAAAGAACCACGAGTGTGTTTTTCACACTTTGTGTGGGATGTATGTACTTTGTCATGTATGACTGTGTTTGCAGTCTGAACACAAACCTTCACTCAAAAAAATGTTTTTCAAAGTCAGATTGTTAAATTTAAGAAAACAAACTTTATCCTAATTTAATTGGCTAGATATTGGATTATCAAAGCGGTTGATAATGGATGGATATTGGATTATCTTACTGTTAAGTCTTAGTTTATAAAGGTGCATGGTGTTTCTCCAGTGTGCTCACCTCTTCTACGCAGAAGAGCTGTTGTCTCTCCCCACTTTAGTACAATCTGTACACTGAGTGCTGCAGTAATGTTAGTAACAGATGACGGCCATTGTTGGTCTTCTTGTGGGTGGTGAGACAGCACATAGGCAGATTGTGTTTTTTTTAAATAAATAAATATGTCTAAAGCGCCAAAGATATGATAATCAAGTCTCCACCATGGCTCCCATCTACTTTTATTAACGTAGTAGCCACAGAGAAGGTGTACAGCTGTGAATATCCAGGTGTCCTCTGAGCCATATGTTGATGTTAGAAAAAGAAAGATGAGATCTATTCATGTCCAAACTGAAATGTTCTCTCTTTTTCTTCTATAAACGTGTAACAGAATCAGTTTTTTGTATTATTGTTTGGTTTGGAAACCGTTTGGGTGGTTTAGTAAAAGCTGCTGACAGAGATTCTGGGTCCCAGCAGGAGGGCCTTTTGGCCATCTTTAACCACCCTCTCTAGTGTGAATTTGTCTTACTGTCGCTTCAGGATCCCGGTAGGGAGGAAAAAAGAGACTTAAGGTGTCATTTGGCCCTACTGCTGCTCCCCTCTTAAAAGGTTTAGAGTAATAGAGGTGACCTTGTTTTGTTTTTTCTTTTTGTTTATAGCTGAGATTTATATACGTTATTGTTTGTCTATTGGTCTTTGGTTGTGTAAATCTCTAATGGATATATCCATATGTCTAAAGGACATATGCAACTGGCTCTGATGTTGTTTTTGTTAATTATGACATGTCTCTTCTGGGTTGCAAAACCAATTAAAAAATATAAAAATGTATGATTTAAACTAAGTTTATGCTCATTTAAGTGTGAAATAACTTAATGTGATGGTTAAGATAATGGGTTAAGCTTGAAATATCAGGTTTTTGTCATCTTTTTCAAATGTAAAACACAATTCTGCATTTTTTTGTTTTTTTCTATTTTAGAGGCTCTTTGTAAAGGGCTGACTAAATGTTGGTTGTTTGACATGAACAATTCTTTTAAAAAAAAGTATTTTCCCATTTCAGACAGAGTGCCCTGAGTGTCTTTCATGGCTCTTCACTGTTTGAGTCAGTTTTTGTTTTTACTTTATGGCTGAAATTGTTGCAAAAGTTCCCATTAACAGGTGCAGCATTAAAGCATTGCTTCCATAAAATCCTGGTAATAACATAGTTTAACCGAGGGAGACATGCATCACAATAGCAGGAGTCAAACCGTAACTAGTCACAAGCAGCAGTTTTCTGTGATGCATAGAGGACTGGATAAAATGGGAAACCATACCTGTGGTTTGGGATGCTTCACAAAGATGTCTTGGCAAGAGTTGTGTGCTACCAGTAACAGAGGGTGATAGATCCATAATGTGAAGTATCCTGGGTCCAGCAAGCTGGCTTTACAGGTCGATGTCTGACTTTACACCTAAATGCTATTGTTTATATAAAATATTAACATTTAATTAATTTACATTGACTCTGAACTGTACAGTCTTGGTAGCTGGCATTCCAATATTGTGGTGCTACATATCTTTAGTTATTTCTACAGCTCTTTGGAACAATTCCTTCGTGTGTTTTACTAGAATATTGTTTAGCATTGCTTTGGCATTCTCTCTGTAGCTCTTTGTTTTTTAGCTGCTTCTGTGAAAGTCTGAATAGATCAGCTAGACCCTAATGCCAAAGAATGATCAATATGGTAAATAATGCTTTAAATACAACGTTATACCCTTTGCAATACAGACTGTGGCCCCAATGTATGCTTTTTTGGTACTTTTTTCTCTTCCTATTGTCATGTATGTCTGTTGCTTTTGCTTTATTTTTCCATTTTGCCTCGTCTTTATGTAGTCACATCACAATCCATGATTGGCACTATAGTGCTTGTTCAGCTGCCACACACTCGATTTAGCTTTTGATGGTGCAATACAGAGTGACGGTTTGATGGTTTTTACAACTCTGTCTTCCCAACAGTCCTCCTCATCTTTCTGTTACCAGCTTTTATTAACAAAAAAATATTTTAATAAACAGAAGAGTGGTAGATTAAAGATGTAGTGGAGGTAAAACTAATTTTGTTTACTCCCCTAAGATGTTAAACAGTGTATCAAACTTCACTCATTCCATCAAACCAAATAATAATCTTGAGATTTTGTTGTTTCATCTCATCCACCTGCAAAGTTGACAAGAAAAATAATTTAATTGAGGCTGCAAAAGATCACAACTGGGCAAGGAGGAGGTCTTGTCTTCTTTTAATATAGAGATAACATGGATTGATCTGAGGATCTGTGATGTAATCTGCATAGCAGTATCTAAGCATAGATCTGCTCTCAAGAACAATGAAAAGAACAAAGCAGCTTATGGAGAGACTGGAAAAGACATGGGGTGAGGGGTTTGACAACCATGAGTGAAACTGGAGCAAAGAAGTAGATAATAACATCAGTCAAAGTGCCTCTTGGCTGGATCAAGAGTGAGAAGATATACTCATCATAGCAGGCAGAAAGAGGCAAGCAACAGCTTTTCTTTTGCTTAGATTTTTACAAAGAATTCACCAATTAAGTCTGTACTGTGTATTTCAACAGCGTATGAAAGTTGCAACGCTGTGCAAATGTGCAAAACAGAGAGATTCACCAAACCGCAATGATCAACTGCTACTTTTAGTCAGAACAGAAAACAGAAGAAGAAAACCTTTGTTTTTATACATCAGGGATGCACTTTCATTATTTCGTTGACCAATATTATCCATGCTGTAAGAACAAAGGTTGTTGTTGGAAGCAAGCTGAGTACATACTGAGTTTATTTAGATGGATCTTTGTATTTAATCAGACTTGACTTAAAGTAGCTCTATTGTGCACATTTAGGTTAATTTATTTTAATGTGTGTGCACAAAGGAATGAATTTATCCCAAACCTGTTTAGGTCAGATTGACCCTCACTGCAGGGCCTCAAATCAGCCTCTTCCAGAAACAATAAAAAAACCCAATATGGGCATCTCTGATTGGTCAGCTGCCAGGAACATGCACATTAGCTGTTTTTTTTTCCATATAAACGGCAGCAGAACCCCTACTTTTGCTTTCCACGTTTATAGCATCCCCCCATTCATGTTTCATGTGGCCAATCACCTGAATGTTTTTAGTTTTTAGTCATTTGGTTTGTTGCCTAAAGCCCACAATAGATGGTACATCTCATTTTTTCATGAGGCTAATACTTTTAGCTCTGTTATTATGTTGGCATCCACCCATTTATCTACTGTTTCATGGAAGCTTCAAAGTATGTTGAGATGAACAATATTACTCACTGCACGATATTTCTCAAATGCCATAGTTTTAATAAAATGCATAAAAATAATAATAAAATGTATGCTAGTCATTTCCATCTACACTTTTGATAGCTAACTTTTTTTTATGTGTTAGCTGCTGGTAGCATTCAGGTAAAGCGAGTGAGGGTTAATTCTTTTAGTTTGCTCACACACTAACCATAAAAACAAAACCAACAATGTTGCTTTGGTTTATCCTGTTTTACTTCCAGCTTGAGGTTTAGGATCAGAAATGCAGTTGTAGGAACAGAGCCTCCTTTCAGCAGAAAGTAGCAAATCCTCTGTCATACTTGCCCAGACTAATCCAGCAGTCTTCAGTGAAATGTCGGTCACAAATAAAATGTTGCAGCAAACTGTGGCTGGCTCCCAAAAGCCATTGCTCTCTTACCTCCGGGAATCGGAACATATGTAGTTGTCCCTCGCAGCTGAAGAAGTATTTCTTGTGTGTCATGTTAGCACTGGAAACAATGGAAGCTTTAGTAACTTCCATTTTACACTGAGCAGTGAAGGTGGGTGTGGTTTTCTTCTTATGAATGTTCAAAACCTGGAGAAGATTACCAATTACTTCCCCTTCCCCTTCCCCCTTGGATGTCACTATAATATTAAAGTAGAAGGGCTTTGGGAACTGAATGTAGAGACTTGCTGGAAAACTCAGACATGTATGTGATTTAAAAATGGCACCACTCACTTGTCTGGTGAGTGTTAATCATTATTACACTGTAAAAATACCATAATAGAGCCCCTTTAGGCAGAACAGACAAACATGTATAGGAACAGAAAATACTTTGCGATTGTCTCCTGATCCCATACTATTACAATACTTAAGGACTAATATAATCTGGATCAATTCCTCAAGCATTGTTAGTATTTCACAGAAATGTATGGGAGCTTAATACCTTTATGAAGGCTTTTTACTTGGCTGTGGGAGATGCTGTGCACATTTCTGTGTGTGTGCATTCTAATCAGGCTTTTTAAAGGTAACCCTTTTTTTCCTCATATGGCTACTTTAAGCTTTCACAGTCACCATGAATTGTGGGCTCTTTTACACAGAGCAGCCATTCTGAGCCAGGGGCATATTTGTGAATTATACCACCATGTTTTTGTCAGCTTTCATAAAAGAAATGCTTTGTTACCTTTTTTTTTTTGCCTCATACATACAAATTTAGTCTCAGCAGCACATTGAAAACTATCTGTTTAAGCTTCGGACTAAACCTGTTAACAATTGAATGAAAAGTTAAGATATGTGCAGCAGATTTAATATTTTTTGCCACTTGCAATATGCACCAAAAACAAACAAGACTTTTCACCAGACACAAAGTAATTCACCCTCCAGTCCTGTTTGACCCCTGCATGTTAGTATCAGACTTGTGTAAGCACGTAGATTATTATCAGAACCCAAGTGTTCTGTACCACATGTAGAGCATTAGAGAACTAATATTATTATACAGTGACCATATTTTCCTCAGAAAGAGAGCTCTGCTGGATATCTCTTTTAAATGGTAATAAGTGTCCCTATTATTCATCTACATCTGCACAGTCAGCCCCTCCGCCATCCCTGTGTAGGCTTTGTGTATGCGCAGCATTCCTAAAGCAGCAGCTAGGTTAAGCACTCAGGGACAAAGCTGGGAAGATGGAAACACACTGTCAGTCAGCTGTGATGAAATGCCTGCAGGGGTGTAACAGCATACACAAACACAGGCGAGACATGGGTAAGGTGAGCTGCTGCACATCAAACCCACACAGGCGAGGCTGAAGCTGATGAATTTAAAAATGAGCTGGATAGATTGGGTAAAAACCAGCTGAAGTTTAGTGACATCAGGAACTTCGCCTGCAGTTTGGCATTTTTGCTTTTCTGTCCATGTCGTTTTGTGGCATGCTGTGTTCATGACTGGCTCTATGTGTGCAGTCACAGAGACAAAAACCCAGTGATTTGTTTCTTACCAGCAGTGTTGCTGTCTGTATATAGGGCCCGATATGTATCGATTTTTTGAGACCAGTGCAAATTATATTTGGCAGAAAAAATTCTAATAACTGATTAATCAGCCGATTAAATTATTTAGTAAATAGTAAAACCAAAAGAATGAAAAATTACATTGTGTTTTACTGTTTCACAGATTCAGACCATTTAGTACTTGTTCTATACTATTCTACAATCACTTTGCAGGCGCTTTTATCTAAAATGACTGACATGTGATAAGTGATCAAATAACCATAGCAATTAACCTAACATGGATGTCTTGTGGGTGGGAGGAAGCCGGAGTACCCGGAGAGAATCCTCGTCTACATGAGAACATGCAAATTCCACACAGAGAGAGGTCACTGTTTAAACCATCCCCAGCTGAGGCTCGAACCAGTGACCTTGCTGGGAGGCAGTGCTAACCACTACCCAACCGTGCGTTTAACTCATTCACTGTCAGGGATGTCTTTCAGCTTCTTTGGCCTGGGGCAGTCCTCAAAACTTTACGACAAAATGCCACAAAAAAACCCACAAAATGCGCTATCCGGGCACGCATATTGAGCGCATCCAACGTGTTGTTGATGCTCTCTGAGTGCGCACAACAAGATGTTCCAATGCGCTACAATATTCCGAGGTCATGACAGTGGATGTAATGCTCTAAAACACTGGCAGTGCAGGGCTCTCCGCCATAGCTGGCTGTCAGTGAGTTAAACGGAAAGAAGATTTTTTCAAGGAGAAAAACCATTTAACAAAGCATCAAACCTCAGGATACAGCTCATTTATTTATTTTCCATACTGCTTAATCCATTTCAGGGTTGTGGGGAAGGTGGAGATTTAGACTAAAGGTGTAAGTTACTGAAAAACCATTTATGCACCCCTCTGAGGCCAGCATCACATTCTAGTATTTTCTGACAGTTGTTGAAGACAGACTGGAATGTCAATCATTTTTATTTTATGAAATATATAAAATGAATGTAAACATTTATGATGTTCACATTGCTCCTCCTGTCCTTGTTCAAGAAGCTGACTAAGTGATGAACAGTTATTCTGTACTCTCAACTGAAGGATTTTCAAGCTAACATCATGCAAGGTTAGCATAACTACATCAATATTATTGCTAACAAGCAAACAGTGTAATAGTAACTTTTGTTAACTGAGTGAACCGTGTATAATAACTCTACTCGATGATACTGATCACTAATTGTGACGAGTTATTCTAGAAATTACAGGTTGAACTCATTGGCCACAGTCCACACAGAGACCAGTGTCAGTGTGCATGGACTATATACAGACTGGGAGTAACAAGCAAGGTTAGCACAACTTTAGCAATGCAACATAAATGAAAAGCATGACCGATGCATTTATTGTTTTTTTTGTTTTTTTTTTTTAAGGAGAAAATAAGAATAAATATGCGTTTTAATCGGCAAAACAATAAAATAGCCTAAATAAAAGTTACTATCAGCCGATTTAATCAGCCAGCCGATATATTGTTCAGGCCCTGCTTGTGTATTTCCAGGAGTTCCAGCTACACGTTTATTAAAAAAATGTCTCTGTTTATTTATATAAAAAATATTTTTAAAATAAAAAATGTTTTGGACTATTGAGTTTTTTCTGTAGTATGATGACCCTGGTCTATATACTAATGTATGCCATGGCTCCTGGAAACAAATATTATTAAAATCCCTCCAAAATTAAGTTTTCCAGTGTTGCGTAGGGAAGTTAACAGGAGTTTTTTTGGCTTGGATTTTTCAGATTATGCATCATAATCAACCCGTAATGTCAGAATGTGGGCCTTTTTCCTTGTTGTTGACATGGCAGCGGGAGACACTGTCAAAATAGTGCCAGATTGTGTACATACATGTACAGTTACTCTACTATAGTGTGGAACGGAGGCTTCAAAATGAGCTACGAAAGTCACAGCTGCTTTATCCAACACTAAACCAGCTGCCACTGCCGTCGGGTTTGGATCGAATCTGTCATTGTGAAAAAAACTTTGAGAATGAAATGGTTGTTACTGCAGAATGGTAAAAGAATTTCTTTTTTTCTGCGGGAAGACAACTGTAATGAGATCACCTGTAGTGCTGTCGGAAAAGTTACACACTGAACTATTTAGCAGGTGAGGGGAAATCACACATGACAGCGAACGCCCTTGGATTGTCAAGAGAAGTGGTTTGGGATATAATAAGGCAGGTACGTACTGCTTGGACAGCATGAACAGCTGAATGTAACTATGGAACTGGTGTTCTGGCTTTGTTTGGTACTTAGAGAGGAAGGTTTTCTCTTTTTTTGTGTGGGCCATTTGGTAATGAAGTAAAAAAAACCCTTCCAAAATATCCATCCATTTGCATCAAATAAGGAAATGTTCTCAGGATTGCATCATCTATATCAGCATTTATTTTTTATTTTGATAGATTTAATACACACACTGGTTATTGAAAAAAAGACTCATCAGGTTAGGCTTTTATCTTACAAACTTGTGTTAATGACATCACCATTTTTGGGCAATCAGTGGAGAGCTTTTGTCTCCTTATTAGCTAAAAATTATATTAATGTCACACATTGTTCATTGTTGTGTATTGTTAGGATTTTGTCAATACTTATTTTTTATCTTCTTTAACAACATGGAGACTATGGTGGATGAGTGAATTTTACTTTGGTAAAATTCCTGGTAGTTGTGACCTAAAAATGACACCAAGATGGATCATTTACAAACCTTTTCCTCATTTTATGTGACTTATTACCATTATATTCTCTCCTCTCCATCTTTGTATCCATCCATCTGGCCATTTGTCTGTCTATAGATTGAGTATTCTGTGAATGGATCTTGGCCAAAAGGCAGTTAACTAATATCGGCTTTTTTTCTCCCTACGGTCTGGCCACTGTTGGTCGAGTCCTCTGTTCTAAGTCTCCCTCTTATTAACGTCTGTTATTAGCTCTAATGAGCTGCTTAGTGATTGCTTGAGCTCAGCTGCTGACATCCAGTAGGAACACTGCCTTTTCTGCTGTGCTCCTTATCTGCTTTTGCTTTCTCTAATTCCTCCTGCTTTAATCATTGGGTGAGATTATTGACTTAGTGTAGGCTTTATTTTACCCCAGACAGTTTGAGATTTGTTCTTCAATTTTCTTTGACTGTGTCTCCCTTTGTCTCTGCATTGGCTTTAGAATTGCCCCCAGTATCCTCTCCTCTATTTGGTTTAGAACACAATCACCATGTTTCTGGAGTAAGTAATGTCATTGGACTGCCAGAAATCGAATCAGCCGTGTGGTTGTGACCTTCTGTCTCCATCTCCAACTTTCTCTATATAAATATCTTTTTCATTCCCCCTGAAATATCTTCTTTGACATTTGATGGTTGCCACTTTGCATTTATTTTCTATATCTGTCGCCTAAACGAGGTAAAACACAGTCATGGCTCAAGTTTTGAACATGTTTTAAATATTAAAAGAGCATTAGAATATAAAATGTTCTTGATGCGTACTCTCACAGGGTTAGGTTGGATTTAGTGTCTTAATGTTAAGACTGCAAGTTGCTTACTTGATGGGAATGAGGACGTTCATCATAACTTTTACATCAGCTGCTTAAATTCCACCTCAAACAGGTTGTAAATTCTCATAAACAAGTTAGATGCAAGTGCAAATTCGATCATGATTCAATCAGGTTCCACAAAAGGTTAAAAATAAAAAAAATATATCCATGTTTGTGCACTTTAAAGTTACTGATAAATAAATTGGCACAAAAATGACTTGCAGCCAAAATTCTTTCAGACTTAACTGGAAGGTAATCCACCCTCCAGTGGCCTTAGGTAACAAATATATGCTGAATCCAAAGCGAGAGGAGGTTTTTGAATGATGCCACGTCATTGCACGGGCTACTTAAAGGTACTGTGATGTAAGCGTCACGATCACTAGCCAATCAGGATTGGTGTAATTAGTTAGATGCTTTTGAGGAACATGCAGGGAGGCGTATCCCATAGTGAGACATCAAAACGAATATGAATGAGAAATACAAAGTTGATGCTGCAGTTTTAAAGGTCAACAGATTCTTACTTGACACACAGTTTGTTCATTTAAATTTTTATTTTGATGGGTAAAAAGTCCCCCCACCCCCCACCCCACCCCAAAAAAAAAAAAATCTTTCTTCACTCCTTTCAACTACTTTCCTGTTTTTCAAGTTAATACAACACATTGTTTCTCAATCCTGGTCTTGAAGTTTCACTACCCTGCATGTTTTACAGGCAACTCTACCTTAACAATGAATGACTTGTTAAACGACTGTAACTGATGTTTGAGGAAGTTCAGGAATCTAAATCAGGTGTGTTGGAGTCTAAGACATGCAGGGCAGGGATACCTTAGGACAAAGATTGACACTTGTATAGCACATACATGTACACAACTATTCACAACGCTTTACCTAAATCATTAAAGCATTGCAGTGGAAAAGCAAATTGTAGAGAAGCAGTTCAGATGTTGGAAAAGTGCCATTTGAAAGAAAGTCATGCTGCCTGATTATAAACCTGCAGCTGTTAACATGGTTTTGTAGTGTGATGTTTATGATTCCTCATATAGCATTTAATAATCATCACTGTGACCATAATGGCTGGGAGTTACCAAGTGTTGTTAACCCAACTGATTGAGCTGCTTTCCCACCTAACCCATCACACCCAGTAGGTTGCATTGTTTGAAGAGGAGTAAACATAAATGTTTTCCCTGAATGCATTTTTTATATTAAAGTCATTGATGTTGAAATAATAATGATTCTGCACAGTCATTTTTCCAGCTTTAATCAAATCAATATAACAATGTATTGTGTTTAAGGTTTTATTTTGTTATCTCAGTTGTGCCATTTACATTTAGTTTTTTATTTTTATTCTGTGTAAATATTAAGTGCATCGCAGAAATTGGATTACGTTTCAACCCAGAGGCGACTCAAATAGAATTGTTTTATCCACTTAGTTATTTTTGTCCCTTTCCCCCCTTTTAAAATGTGATAATCACAAACAGGAAAGAGTGTGATAATTGGATCGATTCCTGTCCTACAAGAATTGTTCGACAGCATTTCAAAATATTTGTATGGTTTTAGATTAAAAATATCCCTGAACTTACGACTTGACAAAAGCAAAGAGTGCTTTTAAATGAAGTTTTGCAAATCTAACACGTGTTGTCCGACAGCACGGAGACAGCGGTTGCAATCAGGGCTGTTGTCGCTGCTTGACGATAGAATATATAAGGCTAAAAATCAATAGCTGTGCTTTCATCTGCATCTGGCCTGATCTTATTATCTCAGTATTACCAGAGATTCTCTCATCGCTCCAGATAAAAAGCAATAGAACTCCTAAATGATCCAGAGAAATAGTTCTGTCAAAAAATGATTTATCTTCTGTGAATAATCGCAGGGGTTATTGAATATTTTTAGATTAACTTAATTACTTGACTATAAAAAGCCATAAATTGAAGTTCTCCTCCCTGAAAGGCTTCAGATCTCTTCCTCTCTTTTTATTTTGTGTCTGTTGTGGGATTGGGGATGAAAAAAAAGACGTTTTTATCATTCTGTCACCATTGAGACGCGTTCCGCTTGACCTGATGCAATTGGAGGCAATTGAAGCGCTCTTCTTACTGTGCCTCTGGTGTGTTTTGTTTTAGATTGCATCATGACCATGTGCCCAGGCATGCACTTACATATGAAAACATTTAATCACATATTCATATGCATGGATGCAGATATGTGGACCAGCTGAAAACAAATGCACTGTGCTCTCTCTGATGTCTACCACCCGTGAGTTCTAATGTGTCTGATGTTGTTAATAATGACAGCTTATTACTGTTCCCCTAATGTTTTATCTCCTTAACTAAGCCTGCAGATTACATACACTAATGACTTAATGGGCTGATCCTTCACTTCCATCTCAGAAACTTTCTCTCGACTCCCAAATGTGTCTTGCACATTAGGCAGGCTGAATCACTATTCCTTGAATAAATTGGACAGTTTGTGTGATTTTAAAATGTGTATGTGTTTTAAAGAGGAGGCAGCCTGTGCTGTATGAAGCAGGAGAAGTAGTAATGAGTTTTCACTTCATCTGCTTGACACATGTACATTTAAACGTCCTTAGTGCCGGAAATGTGACTATGACGCATTACCTGCCTAAGCACATAGACAGGAACATTATGTTTCTAAGCTAAAAGGGGACCTAAAAGAAGGGGTCAGTTGTTAGCTAGTGGGTTTTTATAACTGTTTTTAAGCATTAATTAAGTTCTAGATAGGGATAAAAGCACCTAATCTCAAAAACAGAGTACCCACTCTTTCACAGGTAGCATTTGTAGTCCTGTGCATATTGCATAATATATGTAATGGAAAGTATGAACAGTACAGTTAATTATTCTATTAAGTCAGAATTAAATATGCTTATGATCAGACTTTGCTTTCTGTACAACTTATTATTCCAGCAAATTTGAAGAATCCTCCACATGAAATACTTTGTGTAATCTTTATCACAGCACAGAGTTTTATTTACCCTGGCTGCTGCATAATGGTTAAAAACTACAAGAGGATGGACGTTTGTTAATCAGATAAGGCTGTTCAGACTCTGGCAGGATGCTTTCCAATTGGCATTTGACACTTGCTATCGGACTCGAGCCTGAAAAGCTGGCAAATCACGTTAATAAATTGAGCTGTTTTGTCTATTTTACTTTAATCTGAATCGAGCCTGAGTCTGATGCAATCTGATTGATTAATGGTTGATCAGCATAACGTTTTGCTATCTTTTCACAGACAGACAGTGGTAACTTCTGCAGGTGCTACGAGATCTGAGCTGAAGCTTTCAGAGTTGTAGACACACTTATGTATGTTAAAGTATAACAAAACTGTCATTACTTTATTGTTCATGCTTACTCTTACTTGTGTTATCAGTTTACTAGTTTGTATATGTATCACGCTTGGAGAAGTTGATGCTTATAAAGCAGAAGAACCTCTGGGGCAGTGTCGATCAAAGATTAAGTCCCACCCTCTCTGATTTTGATTGTCCAGAACTTTGGATTTCCCTCAATCTTTAAAGAAAAAGCACACAAAGAACTCAACATACAAAGGAAAAAACGATCCTACACACTGAAACTTTAAAAATATATTGTTAAATCTGTGATTTGACAGTCTGAGGGATCATTTCAGCTCTAGATTAAAGTTTATAAATTAAAATAATGCAAAAAAGAAACCAAAAACAGCTTGATATGAACAACAAACCAGCACACCTTTTATTCCTATTTACTAAATATGATTCATGCAAATGTAAATATGGCATTCATACATTAAGCTAAATCTGAATTTGCTACTTTTTTCAAAGGTTTAGGTTATCACAGGCACACCCATTTAATGGGTAATAATCAATAATCTAATCTAGTCCACTTTATTCATAAAGCACATTGTAAAAACGGAACATGTTCAATGTGCTTAACATCAAAAGTCAACTGTCTCACTATTAAATAAAATAACATTTTAAAAATCACATCACTAAAATAACAAAACAAGTAAAACAATTTAAAGCTAAATAAATTCCAAGACCTTTCCGGAAGCATCCTGTTACTTCTGATACGATTTGTGCTATCGACCGTCATCGTCTTACCTTTTTTCTCTGTGGTCTCCATGGAATCAGGATTCTGTGGGGGAAGCATACACACTTTCTAACACACAAGCACAAATGCCAGTCAGTGTTGCCTCTCTCTGCCATTGCCATGGTTACACAATGCCATCTGTTGCACATGTGTTCCCTCACATTTTCACATACATCTGTGCTGTACCAATGTTTCACAAGGTTGTGTGAGGGCAGGTAAATGGGAGGGGTTTGACAAAGTACGCTGCATCACATTATGTCTTTATCTAAAGTTAGACAAGGAGTTCTCATCTTGCCTCGAGGCAAAGGGGTCTTCGTCTCTGCACATGGACAGGTTCGGTATTCCATTTGCTGTCATGGAGTTCTGTTGTCCTACTCACAGCTTTGAGGCACAGTGGCTGCTTTAAGGGTCAGTCTGGTTTTACCAGAGATACTGGGAGGAGAGAGTTGTTGTTTGGTTGAAAGTCTGTTAATGTACTGCACTCATACATGTCAAGGTTTTTCTTCACAGCTCTGAGAAATGACACCTCAGGAGTTTGCCTTTAGATAAATTCCAAACATAAAACTTTAAGAGACAGAGTTTTTTTTTAGGAGAAAGACATGTCATCAAGCTATTAATCAGAGCAGGAAAAAACTAAAACAATTAAGCCGTCTTTCTCTTGCATCTGCCCTCTTTCACCTCCAGCTGTCTCTTTTCATATCTTTACACCTTGTGTCAAACACCATCATAATTCTTTTCTCACTACACTCATCTCCTGTGATATTTCTATGTATGTGTGTGTGTGTCTGAGACAGCAGGTTTGCCATGTTGACTTCTTCTTAATCATCCAACAGTATTATGCCACCTCACTGGAAAATGATCACTTCTCATTAACAAGGTAACAGTGTTATCACGCTAATTGTGCCACTGAGAGGAAATCACATATTCGGTGAGATATGTGCAGAGAAGTTGGACGTATTCCAGTTCTTACCGGTATCTGCTGTGTCATTTTTTTAAGTTTTGAGCCTCGGGCTGTTTTATTTAGGTGTCATTTTGAGGGTGAAAAGAAGATTGTGACATGTTTGGATTCAGTACCTGAACTGTAAGTCATTAGATTCATTAGATTTTTCTTTTTTTTCCTCCCCCTGGAAGCAGCGCTGTAAATTATAAATAATGACAGCATTACTGCTCATGAAACCTTGTTAAAGCCAATCGAGTGCTATCTTTCTTTGGCGGTTGGCAACTCAGGTTTGCTCGTGATTAATCTAAACCAGCAGAAGGTTGTCAAACTGGCATATATTTTATTTCCCGTCACTGTCTGTACAGGCTCACAGTCACTTGGCACACACACTATATGATTACATCAGGTTAAACTACCTCGTTCATCATCTTACATCACATTACCTTGTGGCCCGCAGTTGTAGAGGGCAGATGGTGGCACTGGCGTGAGAGTGTGCGCGCGTGTGTTTTGTGCACCCGTGCACACGTCTGAATATGTAGGTGCCCGCATTCGGTCTCAAGAGGTGTAACCCAGCTCTGTATGCCAAGCTGTGCCAAGTGCTCGCAGCTGGCAGCTACCAAGCAGTTGGTCTCTCTGGACAAGTTGCCCCCTGTGCCAGGACAAACAGGAAATGAGCCCTGGGGCCTGGCAGGAAACTGGCTCCATGGCCAATAGGAGAAGAGGTGAGGAGCTGGGGAGGGGAGTGACTGTGGAGAACAGCTTGGAGAGACGGGGTAGCAACAGAGGAGATGTGAAATGGCTGAGAGGTGGAGAGAACAAGGGAGGAGAGAGATTAGAAAGGAAAGAACTGATGTACAAAAGGAGGATCAGGCGACTGTCAGAGAGAAGGTCGAGGATTGAATGGAACATCAAAGTCAGGCTGTTATGAGAAAGTGCATATGTTTTTAAAATTATTCCCAGACATACATACAAGATATTTTTATTTTATTTTCCTACAAACCAAACATAATAATTGACTAAATATTTTTTATTTTAGGAGGTGTTTTTGTGTATGTGTGTGCAGCTGCTCCTTGGCAAAATCTGTGGTCTGTGTCTCCACACATTGTTCCGCCAGTTTCATCTCTGTGTCCCAAAAAACTAGCTGTGTCAAATAAGTTTTCATCTCTTACTGAGGTGGATGTCAGAACCTGCCCTCTGAACAGTTCCCGCTTTCTCTGAGGAACAAGATTATTAGGGTGTATCTCAGAAAAAATGCATGCTGGTAACACTCCCAATCATTAATGTTAGGTTCATTGAAGCTTGCACCTTCCTCCTCAAAACCAAAAAAATCCTCCCCCAAAAATTTATTTTTTCCTGTTTTTTCTTTGCAAAGCATTCCCTCTGAGACTCTGAACATGTCCCAGACATGTATTGTCAGCTAGTCCCCATTGTGGAGGCAGAGCTGCATCAGTAACACCAAGAGAATTTCTTGAATATCAATTGAGGCTTAGATTCTTGGAGAGTAATCAGAGATGTCTTTATTTATTTATTTTCTTATTTATGGCAAATCAGCTACAACAGACTGACTGATAAATGATGCTTTCTTTGAATCATGTTACCAAACACGTTAAATTTCTGCCTAGACGGTTTTTTCCTGAAAAGTATCAGATCAGTTTGCCCTGGTGATCAGAGGGGGCAGTGTCCCCTTGCAAACCTGTCTTGTCCTGTGTTGAGTCATTCCTGTTGCAAGGCTTCTCCTCCTCCTCTTAGTCCTTCCTCGTGTGTGTCCTTGTTATTGTGATGGGCTATGCCTAATTCCACTACAACCACTGGACACTTGGAAGCCGTCCCTTCTAATCTGCTCCCAAGTCAAGGTCCAGGTTTGAAACTAAGCCCGACAGCAAGGCTGCGGGCCCGACAAAGACTGATTTGAGACTTTGGGAGACTCAGGGTCTCCCAAAACACCAGCGCAGTGGCACTCTCACCACCCTGTTAATCAGTAATGACACTATGAGAATTGCCAGTCAGTCTGTTCGCAATTAATCTTTTCAACTGCAGATTTAATGCCGTCACTGATGCTCAGGGCTGTTGCATCCCACAGAGGCTTGTATTCATGTAACATCATTGTCCTCTGTATCGCTATAGAGGAGCATTAAATTAAATACTGAGTCTTAATTGGTCAGATGGTGGCTGCTTTTGTTCCTGTGCTATTATAACAGCTGCTCCAGCTTCACATTTAGATCTAGTTTATTGTACTTGACTTCATGTGCAGCCTCAATTTAACCTGTGGAGAATTTTCTGGTTTACATTCTTGCTTTCTTGGCTTTACTCACTTCTTTCTGATGAGGATGTGGTCATTTGTAAACTCTTCCCTCATTTGTTCTACTATTTGAGAAGAATCTGCATAAGATACAGCACATTGTAGGGCAACCACTGCTTAATTTTTTCCCTGCATTTTTCTGCACACCATGCAGGTATATGGCAGGTTTTTGTCTAAAAGCTCTTTGGAAATCATCTTGTTAGTGGAAATCATACTATTTTATATCTGTCATGTTGTATATTTTTTGGTATTTATCATAAATTCTGCTGATGAAATTGTAACAAATCATACATCTTTGCAACAGGCAAGTAAAAGCAGGAAATCTTTAGCTCAAATTCACTTTAAAAATGCAAACAAGGCAGCTCATAGGAAGCAAAAGTAAAAAAACAAAATGAAGGGTTTATCAAGACTTTTGAGCTCTACTGTATGTTTCTATAACTCCATTACTTTCTTTTTGTGTGGCTTCTATTTTTTATTTTAAACTTCTTTTTTCATCATATTCTTCTCCTTTCTCTCTTTTTGTTTTTATATTACTAGTGAATATTTGGACATAAAATATCATTAGCAACTTCCATTCAGTTAGTAAAACGTGTATGTGTAAACAAAACTAGCTTTTTTTATTACATCTTCTGTCTCCCTGAAATGAAGTAGAGTTTCTTGTTCCAGATCCTGTCCATCCTGACTTTCCTTTAAAAGACAACACTGGAAATGTGTGCACGTTAGTTTTTTTGAGGAAGTACCCATAACTTAATTAAATATAGCTATTGACTATTTCTTAATCCTTTATAAAAGGCCTGAATGTATTAACTTGCTCTCTATATACACACAAGGTCACCACAAGTTTGAGTTCTTTTGAGTGCAGGTCCCTATGATGAAGCAAAAATGAACATGTGCACGTATACTAACTAGCTGTTTGTAGCTGTAGTCCTGGCCCTCAGCCAGCTCCTGGCTATCTGTCTGTCTTGACTGAGCATGCTCATTACAACCTTGACAGCATTCCACTAGAGTTGCCAAGGATACCAAGCAGAGATGCCAGGTCTTGCATTTATTCACAGGGGTATTAGAAATTCACATACTCACCAAAACACACAAGTTCTCCTTTTGGTAATGCTGTATGACCCCGCATACACTCATTTTGTCTTTGCTCTTTTTCTGTCTGCGGCCTGTTCTTTTTCTCTTTTCCTTTTTTTTTTCCTTTCACTGTCTCACTCCAGATCATTGTTAATCAGTCTCGTCCCATCTTCTCTCCACTGGCTGTCAGTGGCTTGTCAGAGGCCCGTCATAGCCCCTGCAGTCCGTCACACACTGCTGCCGTTAATGACATCTGATGACACCCGTCGTTGAAGTCACCCACTGGAGATGACTGGGGATTTTGTGTGCTGGCTGCTTGGAAACTGTTTTTATTCAATCAGTTGGCAGCAGACTTCATGATATGTTTAATCCTAACTTTGATTTGCTCATTTTTAAACTGTTTATCTTGCATCTTTCGCTTCGCGCTACATGACTGCCTTTGTACTTATTTATATAGCAATGTACAGCTGGCATAAACAGTTGAATTAATACCATGAAATCGTAACATTTAGACAAATTATACTACATGAAGGAGTAAAGCAACAAATATTGCATCATAAAAAGATCTGTACTAGAAAATACAAGGTTTTTTTTTTTAATTATATGTTTTGACTTATGAAATAAAATGTTTTTTTATTTCTTTTTAAAAGTGTTACATGCATGGTTTGAAATGGAAAAGTACTAATTATATTTTGTGCATAAATATTTTGTAGATGATGATGAGCATTCTCCAGTCTGACTGGTTGCAAGCTAACAGTTTTTCACTCGACTCCCCCACAGTCAACACGGACTCATCTGCAGCATTTTAATACATTCTCAATTTAATACATGTTCATTTCAACCAACCTTCCTGTGCTGCAAGTTCTGAATGCCCCCCAACCCCAACCCACACACACCCACACACACACACACCTGTCAGACTGACTTTTCTGTCCATCTGCCCTCTCATGTCCCGCAATTTTTTTTACTCTCCATTATCTCTCTTTTTCTTCTCTAGAGGAGGAAGTGGAAAATTTTGACGTGTCCAGTCTTCAGGAAGAGGCTCTCAGGAACATCGAAGCTGACAGCTTCTGGTGCATGAGCAAACTGCTTGACGGCATCCAGGTAAGTCTGTGCTTAGATGATGAAAGTGGTGTGAGATCAAGCTTCTTTATTTCAATTAAAACAGAATCTAATTGGTTTACACTTCCTTATGATTAAACTGTTTTATAGTCATTGTACATCTCCTAATGCAAAAAACAAAATACTTTCCCATTTTCTAAGATGCACACAAACTGATATATAATTTAACTTGTTTGAATCTGTATTTTAATTGATACAAGTACAAAGGAGATTATGTATTGCCAACTGAATTCACTCTGTTAAAGAAAATGTTGAAAAGAATAAAGTTTAAAGTAGGCTGGAACTTTATACAGAATATTCCAGTAATGCTGCTCTAATAAAGTGTGAAAAATAGGCCACTGACAGGTGAGTGTGTCACAATTTGGTATAAAAGAGCATCTTTTTAAGCATCGTGCAGTGACTCGGTGCGATTTGCCAAACTTCATAACGTTCTTATAAAATAATCCTCAATCTAATAAAGCACGGAACTTGTTCGTCCATTTTTTACACATTATGATGTTATTGTTGTGCATGGTTTTTGAGAGAGCAAAGGAGAAAGAGTGCAGACAAATGTTTATTGCTAAAAATGTAATGTACTGTAACAAAGTTTATTGTGACACAGTAAAGCAGCTAATAAGGATTGGTTTGTTGGAGCCTGCGACTGAAAATCCAAAAGTGTAACCTGGAACTGAAAAATGTTTTTAGAGAAGTGAAGCATGTTGGGATTTTCCTACCATGAGTGTTGCCATCAGTATAACATGTTTAATCAGGAGTTCAATTCAATTCAACTTTATTTATATAGCACCACTTCATGACAGTGTCATTTCAGGGCGCTTCACATCATATTGAGCCAATTCATTAAGTAGCCTAGATAAAGGAAACCATAAGATTGCATTGAATCTTGACTTTGATGCCATTCTCCGGCCTGAGCAAGCATGAGGCGACAGTGGAGAGTTCAATGCCACCCTTCATTCTGATCAGTTTGGAAGAGCCTCGCTTCATATGCAGCATGTGCTTAACTGGCCTCAGTTCAGATCTATATGCTATTGAAAATGTATAGAGCATCATGTGGAGGAGAATCCAGTTAGCACCATAGATTGCTAAGAAGCAGAAATCTTGTATTGAGCAAGTATAAACTTTATCGGGGTTGTGACACTGTCTGACCATCTGTCATGCTGCTTGGACAGACCATCGATCTGCAAAATCACTTCTTCCTCTGTTTTTACTGGTTATACATCACTAGTAAAATAACCAATTGATCTTCAGGCCCAGTTTTATGGCCTTTCTGGATTCCACTATAAAAATCACTTGTGTGCGTAGTGTGGAGTGTTCTCAGTGTTGTTCCTGGCTAAATGGACCTGTTGTGTAAGCATTATGCATGCAGCAGCTTTTCTGTAGGATTTCAGAAATCTAATTGTCATGCATATTCTGAAACAAGCCTTGATGAGCACATAATTGCATACAGACCACAACACCAAACTTCATTCTGTTTCATCATTTCATCCCAAAGCTTTTTGGCCACCTGCTTTCTAAATCGACCTGGCTCTCAGTGGTCAAAGTCGAGCCATCTGTCAGTCCGAAAACCGTTTCCCAGAGCTGCTGATAGATTGAGCAGCAACTCTGCGTTTATTCTTACATATAATTTAAACAGTGTTGATTCTGTTAATAGTTTCTGGAAAAAGTTTAACTTAATTATTGATAACTACTCAAGTAAGTTCATGGTCAGAATGTGGCCATGTTTTATTCCAGCTCCTCTAATCATCCCTTTTTGGCGCGTGGACAGAAACACCGACCAAGTCTTTGCATTTGGGTCCATGACCCTAATTTAAACTAACACTTAAAAGAATGGCCACAGCAGCCAGTCTTTACATGTATTGATCAGGCATTATGTATTTTGTTAAATGGAAATCAGAGTTTGGGAGGGGTAGTGATGCTTTCATTCAAAGCGAGAGCAGTGTGTTAACAGATGGCTACTGTTCATGAAATGAGTTGCATGCTTAATTTTGCCTTTACCACATGCTAAAGGTAATTAATATTGTAGAGCATTTGTTGTGCAAAAAATGTGAGGGACCATTAATAACAAATAATCAGTTTGTGTGCAATTCATTCAAGAAATTAATAGACGCCCCCGAGAGTGCAAAACGGAGGAGAGGAGCGCTTCAGAGCAGAGGAAGTAAGAGAGGAGGAGAATGGAGTGTTTGCTTTTTAATGTGTGTGGCTGTTGTTTTCCCCTGTATTGGTGTTTGTTTGTGACCTTGGCTCAAACTAATTATGTGCAATGCATCAGGGAACACCCCCCACCTCCCCCCACCACCACACACACGCCATCCAATGCTTTCTAAACAAGCTAAAGCTGACACAGGCTGGGTGCTTCGGCACTGTAATTTGTCGAGATCCCTACTCTGACCTCGTCTGCAACCCTCCCACCTTCACTACATACTATTCCAGAACACTGGGACCAGGCGGGTGAGGTGGGGGTCTGGAGGTGGGAGAGAGGCAGAATCTGTCTAACCAATTACATGTGCACACTGCCTTTTAGAGCACCTCATATGCTCAGTACTTCCTGTCTAAGTGGTGCCACAAGCCTGTCTGCTTGTTTTAGACCACCTTGTTTAATACTGAACAGAGTTTAATTGCAGAAAAAAGGTTTTATTGTACTCGGAAAGTTTTATAAAGACTGTACTATGTTTGTGTATTGCTCTTGTACTTTTACGTAATTACCCAATGCATAATGAAAAAACGGTGGATAGCCATTAGTTTTTTTTTCTTATTTCTTTATTAAAGTTAATTGTCCATTAAGGGCAGTTTTAGTGTTTCATTGCTAAGTTTCTCTCTCACCTGAAAGTGAACATTTTGGCTGTCAATTCTAAAATCTAAAAGGGTCCTTTAATGAGTTCTTTAATGGGCAGCACTACAGCCTCCTCCTCAACAGATCATGCTCGCATGAAAGCTCTAAGCCATTCTAAATGTGTGTGTTGACAAATCAGACTTTTCACAGAGTCAGCCTTTCCTAATCTCCCTTGATGCAACTCATGAATAGTTTTTGCTTGAGTGCTTTATTGGCTAAATCAAAGCAGTTGTCTATGACTCCAGATCCACACATCATGTAGGATAGCGGATCGTGAGAACGATGTCATGGGTAAATGGAGAAAGATGGACATTTCTTTGACCCAATGGAGCCTCGTTCTTTTAAATGGATAACTACTTTGTGTGTGGGTTATCAGAACAGCATCAGCACAATAACGGCCGCTATACACCATTTGCACATCAAACAACTAAACATAATAAAAAAACATGGCTCATATCTGAGCTCTTGGACTAGAAAGGAGCACATTAGTCACATTCAGATGGGCCATTGTTTATTATTATCTAGTCATATGATCCATTAAAGTGCTTTTAAGCATGACTGTACCTCTTCATCAGTGATTCATCAGCCATCATAAATCTCTATAAAAACTGTAATATATTTGAAGGATTGTTGAAAAAAAAATAGATGAACAAAAGAAGTTAATGGACTTTCTGCATATCGGTGTGCTTGCTCATTTCAGACACAAGTCTGTTAAGTTGACCCCCATGATGCCCCAGCTTCTTCAACACCCAATTAGTCTTATACTGTTCTAAATTGGACATTGCCTCAGGCTAACCTAACTCATTTAACTTGTTAAAATTGGTTTATATCAGACATTTCAATGAATTTAAATTAAACTGTCATTTCTGCCTCACGATGTGTTGTTGATTTAAACATATCTCGTTAATCCCAGACTGTAATGTATTATGAATGCCTGCTATAAAAACAGTCACTCAGAGCCTTAATAATTGAATCTGTCACATCATGCAGTATAGATCTCTCCTGGCTGCGGCACTGACCATCAGGCAGTCACGTGCCTCTCATGCGCAGTTAGTGAGCTTTGGTCTGAGCCTGCAATACCCCGAGAGAGAAATGAAGTCAAAAAGGTAAAAAAGTCCATTATTCCACCAGCACCTCCTCCAGGGGGTTCTCGGTTTTTAAAGCCAGAAGATGAAAACCAGACTTATGCTAATTGTACAGAAATGTCTTTTACAACAGGGGCTCTAAAATGTATTTTCCCAGCTCAGAAGTTATTTCTGAAAAATATCATTTAGTCCTGGGATCTGAGTTTATTTAGCTTCAGCAGTCAGCTTCAAACATGGTGATCCAATATGAAAATATCTTTTCAGCTAGTGCAGTGGTTTTGGCTTGATGCAGATTTATTAGGAAACTTTAATTTTACCTGACAAATCATAAAATTTCTTTCTGTTCTGAAATAGTAATAAAAGTGTAAAATACGTCTAAAGTTCTTGCTCAACAAGTCTGGTGGGAAAGTTATATTTGGCTGCATTTTCAGACCTTTTAGTTACCTTTTCAGATAGTGCACACAAGAAAAAAATTATTTTGTTTTGTTATAAATATCTTTTTTGTGTGTGTTTCAATACAAACTGTTTAGGCACAAAAAGGCTTCCTCAGGAAGAATTTTGGTGACCATGTGAATTTGCAAAGTGGTTATTACGGCATTGTTGATGATCTATAGAAACTTTATTTCTTTTTGTTTTTGTTCAGAGTTTAACACACCAGCTGTAGTTTAATCCAGCAGTGCATTTTAAATGACATCTGTGCAGCTGTAAGAACTAATGATTCCCAGCTTCAGTAGACTACACATTAATCCTGCGAGATGTTATAGACTTGGAAGTGTTGTATCTGTCAATACAATGATGTAGAACAACATAAGCAAGCAAGTATCTGATGTCAGGAGGATAAAAAGCATGAAGAATTGTTTTCTTTTTCCTGATTTTGTTTTTCATAATTCAGGGTAGGTTTTTAGTTCTGTGCTGTCTAAAGAATTTCTCCCTGATTTTCCAAACTCAGGGTACTTTGATCCCCATCTGCTGCAGATATACTGAGTCAGTGTTTGTTTTATAAGTACTTCACACAGCCCCCCTTTTTGTAAGAGAAGAAACAAAAATTTCCTTTTAAAAAAAAGTATGCACCAGAGAGGTTTTGGTTTATTTGACTGATTGGGTTTCTGTCCAGAGGCCCATAAAGTTAAAAGGCAATTGCCTACTTTAATCCAGTTGGCCAGAGAAGATGCAGGATCAGACTAATCAATACAAGGGCTTTGTAAATACAAAAACATGATAAAAGAAAGCTGTTCTGTTGCAGTGGATTTGAGGATCTTTGTTTATTTATTTGTTTGGATGAGAATTACTCTTAGCTTCTACTTTATCTTTTTAGCAGGTGCCTCACATCTTTCTCTTTCCCTTGTCACCATTATTTCTGTTTTTCTATTCTCCTGCCAGATTATATTCCTCTTTTCTTTATAGAATTTAGCCAACTTCTGGTTTTCTCTGTCCACAGAGCATCCTTATTTTCTCTGTGGGGTTGCATATCTTCCATTCTTTCATTATAATTTTGCACAACTCTGCAGAAAGTCACAGTTTCCTTTAGCTGAGTCTGCTTCATAATAGTTCTGATAACTGAGTTGAAACAATGTTGTTAAAAACAGATAAGAAAAGGTTGATTTCTTTATTTCTACCTTTCCTAAACTTTTAGAATGTGAATTTAAAGTGAATTAGACTCATACTAGTGTTTCCTCACCTAATGTATATCTAAAAGATCTAACCTAAAATGTAAAGAACAAAACGATTACATGTTCAGTACTTCCATCTCTTGCTCCTACACTGCACTGCCCCTCCTTTGGAACAGGAGCCAATCATAACATGCCTTTCCATCGTCTAGGCAACCATCTGTTCCCACAGTGGCAGCCAGAGATGGGGTTTCCTTTGAGCAGGAACAGGGGTCCGAGGGACGACGTCTAGCAGACGGTAGCAAGACCAAATCAGACACTGCGTCTTGTTCTAGTTTTCCCAAGGGCCCCTTCACCATCACCTTGGGCTGTCACTCAACCCACTGCTTTTACACACATACACACACATGCACACACAAAAACCTACACACAGGAGGGGCGATCAGCCAGCTGGTGGGCTTGTCTGTTTGATGCTGTTTGTGTTTATCTTTCACGCCTTATAGTTGAGCCTGTGCTGTATTCTGTATGCTGAAGAATAACTTAGACTTAACCTTTACACCTCCTTGCATCTTTTTTAATTCTTCCCTCCCGATCTCCCTTCATCCTTCATTATTTGACAGATTAAGTGGCATCATGTTTGCTTAACAATCCAACATACAGGTCAGTGGAGATGGAGGCTGTAACAGCTGCTAGGAGGAAAGGGTGAGGCTGGAAAACCTGGCACAGGAAGCATGGATGAAAACATTTTTGCAATAAAAAGCGATATAAGAAATGAGCGCACCGAAAGGCATTCTGAGAAACATCTTTATAGGATAACATGCTGCTGCTGGAGGTTTATAATTATCTGTTATTACAGGATAATTAGTGTTCACTTAGTCTCTGAGTAACCATATTGTGGACTGATCTTTGCACTTGTAACTATAGCAGCCACATGGATCTGTATGTGATGTGGTATAAAGTCTTCTTCATTTGCAAGTTCAATGTGACAGATTCCTTACTGTATTTGAAATGTTTGGCTCCATATTCTTCTGGCTTAATTATGCAAGAAATGTGAACCTGGTGAAGAGTTCATGCATATACATTCACTTAAGTTGCCAGGTTACTGTCTGCTTCCTGCAATGACCTGATTTCTTAAATGTCTTGTATATGAGGAAGCATGGTTTAGTTAATTAGAGGAACCTAGTTTCTTCTGTTGGAGAGAGGAGATTATCTTGGCCAGTACGGCGGTAGGTCCTCTAATAGACTATTTATTTCTGTCTCATCACTTCCTTTCTCATCTAGTCTTGCTGTAGTATAATGGTCAGATAAATGGAGAATATGCATTTATTCTCTAGTCACACAAACCTTTTAGCCATTGACTTTCAAAATGCAAACACAAACTAAAGTAGCTCTGTTTGCTATATAATCTAAACATCTTGAACTTGAATACTGCTATCTACACAAGATGATCTAAAACAGGCTAAATGTTCTATTTATTTAAAACCTAATTTCACTGAAGATAGAACGTACATAGAAACAGAATGTTAACAGGTTGATCTGCGCAACGGCTCCCGCTGTGAGTCAAAGCGAAACGTTTGGAAGCACAGCAATAACTTTCATGGAGAAGATAAAAGCACAGGAGACATTCACTTGTCTTTTTCACTCAACTCCACAGTTGTTTTGCT
>JBAMHV010000025.1:8612110-8630922 GCA_037177535.1 Pseudomugil gertrudae
ATTATACTATATGTCAGTAATGCAGCAAAATACTGTTCAGATTTAGCTGTAAATTTACATCAAAGAGTTACAGTGTACGCTCACAGTGCCAGACATTTAAGCAGAGCCTGGCATGGTGAACCATTCAATCAACATAATGATAATATGTTCAAAATGATCTGACTGACTAACTGTCCACCAGTCTCAGCTGCAATCCAGTATCGCATGCTGGGTAAATTACGCTGCTGTCCAACATATTTCTGGTCCCCCCTCCTGCTTTCTTTGTGTTACCCCTTTAAGTTTACTCTGCCTATGATGATCACCAAAACAAAATACAACAAAACAAAAACAGGACTGAAATATGGCCAATCTTTCTTTAACTCTGAGAAACTCTAATTGTCTCCTTTTTGTCTATGCCATCATGTCATCTTGTGCAGCACTATCTTTCTCTTTCAGCTTTTTCCTCTCTCACCTACAGCACCAGCGAATGACAGATGATTGCCCAGTCCTTCAGTTTTCTCTCCATCATTGTGTTCATTATTGTCTAGTCTTTATCTTGACCTGTCATCTCTTTCCTTCCCCTTCTCCTTGGTCCTCGTGTTGCCTTCTCTCACACATTCCCATGCCCTTGCAGCTTTGTTGTGTTGGTTCTGTCCAATGCGCTGATAGACATCCGGTGCCACAAAAGGAGGCAATCTCAGTCCAGTGTGGAGCCATTGTTGTCCCTAATAGAATAGACTGAGAGGTGAAGAGGAGCTATTGATTCAGCTGACTGAGAGGAGGAGAAAAGGGAACAAAAAAAAGGGGGAACGGGATGCTTTTGACACTTTCCAGAAAGAAAACCTTGTCTTTATGTTGGTGTGGTGTATCCCTGCAGAGCACTTCCACTTATGTGCATGGTCAGTGGATGGACAGATGGTGAGAGAAGAGGAAGAGGAGAATATATGAATAATAAAGCAGTTGATTTCCTCCTGTTGCCTCAGCTGATCAAAGATCTGACATGTAGGATTTGACAAGGAGAGGAAGAAAGGAGAAAAATGGGGGGAAATTGGGTAAATGGAAAATGAGACAAAATTAACTAAATAAAAGAGATCTGCAAGTGGAAAGGAGGATGAGGAATGGAGCAACATGCAAAGAAAAAGCGGGTGAAGACTGAGGTAATCTTAATGAAAAGGAATTCTGAATGCGGAAACAGTATTTTATTCCTTTTCCAACTGTTCTTCACCATATGACACAACAGGCATTCATTAGGTATAAAAGTAAGTCTAACCTCATTAGCACCAGCAGGTGATGAAAATAGACATGGAAAACAGATCTTGTGTAACCAGAGAGGATTTGGAGAGTGGTGCAGGGTGAAATAATAAAAACTGGACACACCTCCTCATTCATAATGAGCTGGAAATTGTGCCCAAACTTTTTGCTATTATAAGGAGAAATGTTGAGACCAAACAAGAAGATGGGACACAGTATGAGATTCAGAGGTAAAAACAGGAAATAAGTGTGTAAAGAACGAAAAGCAAGGAGAAATAATGAGAAGATTACAAAAATAGATGGAAGGATATTGAAGAAAACAAGAGAGAAGGAGACGGGATTCTGGAGAATCTTGTTAGTAGGGGAAAAAATGGTTTTCGTCGCTTTGTTTCCTTCTTTTTTTTGCCCATCAAACCTTGACTTGGGAAGATCATACAGAAAGAAAATCCCATTTCTGCTGCCTTTTCATTCCCTCTGTTGGTTGTAACAAGCATAGCAGCACCCCTGTAACTGCAGTGAAGAAGAAAGCTGCAACCTATCAAACATGGACACAAACAATACGACTTAAAATATTCAAAAGTGTTCTTTTCTAATGCTTTCTGAGCAATGAAATGGATGGAAGACTTCTCTACAATAAATACTTTACACAACACTTTCAATGTGTGAGTAACAGACTTCCAGATTTGTCTGTTCAGCTTTGGTAGCTGTGGTTTGTCACCCAAACTAAGATCCTACTTCAGAAGCAAGGCTGTGCTCTCCTCCAACGCTGCTCCTTCTGAGGTTTTGGGGATAGCGTTGTATACCATACCAGCATGAAGACTCGCTCTTTCTCAGCATTGTGTCTGTCCAGGGTGGAAAAGGCTGGTGCAGGTGGGCTGAGCCATGTCATTTACTTTACCAAAGGGAGGGAGGCACAAGGGCTGTGAGGACAGCTGTAGTTTTTATTGGATTAATAAAGACTCACCTCTACAGTTTGCCCTGTGTCACTTTGCTACCAAATCTTTCTTTGTGGGTTCTTATGTTGCTCATTTCAGCTGTGTACATGCACCCTTTCAGCTGCATATATCCTTTCATTAAATAAATGGAAAAACAAACAGCTGATAAATTGATAAACATAAAAACTAAGATAACATTTATAAACTAAAAACTTTCCATCCTCAGAGGCGGCGTCTTAAAGAGTGTACAAAAAACAAATGGTGACTATGCAGTGTTGCTGTTGAAATTAGATATTTGGAAGCAAAACAAGCTTCTTTCTTCATTTTATATTTATGTTTTATGCAAACACAGCGGCAAAAAAAAAAAAAAATAGTGGGGCATTAAATGTGATGCTCCCTGCTTAGGAGAGAATATCCCATTGTACTAATGAAACAGGAGGCAGAAACAAAATGCTACCAATCACAATGAGAATGTGCAACAAAAATGATAAGTCACACCTTTAACAGAATCAGTACAAGCCAGTTGCTGGGTAGTGATGGTGTCAGACATTTAGAAAGGTGAGAGGGTGGGGATAAGCTGAAAATATAAAGAAAGCAGTCAGGTAAAGATGAGACGATTCAAATGTGAGACAGAAAAGAAAAAAATACTTAATGAGAATAATTAAAAGGTGAGAATTTGTGTGAAAGATGAGCTGTGAAATTGTTCAAATGAAAGGACAATTTCAAAGATAATATTTGACAAATGCAACAGGAGGATTTTTTTAAACCAGCAGAAGCAGATAAAACAAAACAAATAAGTAAAGAAGAGAGCAGGACAGAAAGGCAGTCAATTAAATGCTGTTTCATTAATGCAAATGTAATTACCTGCAGTGGCCCTCTGTCTTTGCTACTAACAGCATTAACTGTGAAGTGGTTTAAAAAAGAGCAAGGGCTGAAATGAAGGTGATGAGGGGATGTAAATTAACAATAAACAATATAAAGCTAAAAGGCATTTTAGATAGTAGTGAGAGAACAAAAATGATTGACGTTACAAACAGCAAAGGGACGAGTTTTAGACATGTTAGAACAGGACGTGGAAGTAAACAACAAATAGCTTGAAGACCAGCATGTTTTTCACAAAAAGAGGATAAGTTACCTCTTATGACTGAGACAGTTACTGTGAGCCATTGATAAAAAGTGGACAACAAACAATACCTTCTTACCTACCTTATGTATGTCTAAGTCAATAAAAAGTCAATAAATAAGCTTATTCATGCAATAGGTGGTAGAGGATAGGGGATAGAAATAATGGAGTCCACTGATGGATTCAGTTCAGCTGTGCCTGAAGGACAACTGGAGCTGTTTATTGCTAAATGACTTCTCCTGCACCATCACTTTCTCCTTCTCATCTTCTCATCCGCCTCTCCCTTTCCATCTGAGGGCTAGTTTGCCTCATCAGCTGTTCTCCAACCACACTGAAATGACCCCTCAAGGAAACATAATCCTCACTGTGTTTGTGTGTTTAGGGGTATGCGCGCACACACAAAATGCTTACGTGTTTTTTTTCGCATGGATTGTATTCTGCAAGCTCAACCAGCTGCCAACTCTTGTGATTATGAATCAGGCTCCATCATTATCTCTATATGCCTTAAAAAAGACTTTTTTGGTAACTGACATGCATAAACGAACAGGGATAGGTTGTATTTTTACACTTTCATGGTTGCCTTAAAGAGTTGTTTTAGTCACCGATATTGAATTATGAGTAAAATGCAAATGCTGAATTTAACAGATGTAGATATTTAAAAGCTAGTTTTTAAGTATTTTACACCCATCTTAATGTATTCTTCCTATGCTAAATTTCCCTCCAAATATTTCAGCTGTTGCTGAGCATTAATGGTTTAAACTACAGAAAAGAGATGTTGTTTTAAGTCCAAAATATAGAAAACGTGGTTAAATAAAGCTGAGGCTAATAAGAGGATAGCTGTTAGAATAGAATAGAACAAAAATGAGTGAAATCATGGAATTAAAGGTAGTTGATGACCAGTGTCTTTCTACATTGAGGAAAAGAGGTTTTAGAACTATGGTATGTATGTAAAACAATGGATATTGTCACTAGATATTCAAAGTATTGTTTTAGAATAGAATTCAACTTTATTGTCACAAGTATACGGCACCAGCTGACATCGGGCGAGAGGCAGGATACACCCTGGACAGGTCGCCAGCTCCATGCATACAGTCTACTAATAACATATACTTTAGCTGTTTTTAATTATTTATTGACCACATTTTCAGGATTGTAATATGTTTGTGTGTAAAACATGCATTTCGTTGTTTTTGTTACTTTTAATAATTCATAATAATGTTCAGATGTTTAAATTCCCCGTATGCATTGACTTTAGGAGTCAGCATAAGGCTTCTAACACCATAAAACAAACCAACTATTTGAAGTTATTTCACTGTTGCAGATTGAGCCTGATGCCATATTGACACTGCCTGATTCTCCTTCTTTTCAGGACAACTATACGTTTGCTCAGCCAGGCATCCAGAAGAAAGTCAGGGCCCTGGAGGAGCTGGTCAGCAGGATTGATGGTGAGTCATCTGCTTTGCCTCCTTTCATCCATCCCTCCACTCATTCTCTCTGTTCACAATGTTTCCATTTCAACTGGATATCCGCTTACTGCTTCATGTGTTTCCCGTCCCTTTGTCCCTTTTCCACATTTCCTGGCTTTCCTCTGTACAAGACTTTAAAAAACACACTAAAATCACTTTTCTCCAGACTTTTCCCTCTAAATATCAACACCTTAATTTTTTTTCCTCCAAAATCACCTGCTTCGAGAAGCTTCCCATCCAGACATTGCTACCTTAAACAGATGTGGCATTTGCAGCTGTCTATTGTATGTATTGTGTAAAGCAAGGTCTTATCAAAGCAAGCTCTTGCACGGTGGTCATGTTCTCTGCTGACCTTGATGCGTCCCACTTTGCTGTCACCCGCTCTGTCAGCCAGAGGGTGGGAAGGAATCACCAGCTGCATTCAAATGCATGGGGGGAATGTGCGTATGCAAAGAGTTTGAATGTCAGCAGAAGTTAGTGAGAATATACAGGCCTGTCTGACATGCCTGCACTGCTGGCCTGACATTTTTTAGACACTGCCTGCAGGAGCTCTATGTCCAAATCACTACCCAACGTGTGTATGTAACCTGCTAGGTACCGATAACAAAGCAGGTTATAGCTCAAAAAATTTGCAGATGGTGTGTATGTGCTGATGAGGTTTGCAGCTTTCTAACATTTTCTACTTGCTACCCTTTTGTAGATATTAAGACTGAGAATTGCTTTATTTTTTTATTTCTTTTCTTAAAGAGTACATACACGGCAAAGCTAGAGAAACTGGGGGAACATAAAGATTACAAGATGGAAAAATAATAATATGAATGTCCTTTTAATAAAGCCACCCAAGGACACCTTTATAGCTGAATTGCTTTTTTTTAGGACTTATTTTACAAGTTGGCTCAACTTCCTGGAATCTTAATGAATATAAACAACACATTTTGATGGGAATATCAGAAAAATTTCAGAAAAACAAAACAACCATACTTTACAGAGCCAGAAGGTTTATTATGTGACGTGGCCCACTCCTTTTATCTACAGAATCATTCACATTTAATTTACCAAAACAATACTGGCTCCGTTGAAATTACAGTCATCTGTCATTAACCTTTTATGTGCTAACTTTGAACAACATTTTTTTCTTGATGCTTTTTTCTTTCCTTTTATTTTATTAAGTTTATTTCAATCAAGGCAAAACTGCTGAACGTTAGTTTTATGTCAAATGAATAATATGAATTTCTGACCTGGCGCGCGTTGTAGAAATTCATTGTACATCTGAATCACTCACTGAGAGAGATTTTTTTACAAACAAAGAAATGCAAGAGCTTTTTTATGTTTCATTTGGCAGTAATTTATACAAACACAAAAATTGGGTTTAGTTAGCTTTTTTATAAATAGTTGCTTGTAACGTTTCCTTTTTGTTATTTAGCTTCAGACTGATGGTTTAAAATTACAATCACAAGCCTTCAGATGCATTTAGTCTTTATTTAATCTCCAAAAACTTGAACTGTTAATTTATTAAGTGTTTCTATTGCCCTCGATGTAGTGTAAAGAAGCCAGCCACTGTTTTTTTTTCAGTCACTTCTGCATCATGTTCTGCCTCGTCCTCTCTGCATCCACTCTTGGTATTCCCAGTACGTGAAGAAGTGTAAATGACAAGCTCCTGCTGTTTGGTACATGTGTGAAAGGGCAGCTGCAGACCGCATCCTGCCGTGGGTGTCTGTCTGCACCTGATGTGTGAAAACGTCTGCCATGCGGGTTCAGGACAGAAGAAACTTAGAGATCTGCATGTCTGGAAGCTGCAAAACATTTGTTATTGGGCCATGTGGTCTGGCGAAAAGTTAAATCAAATATTTTGAAATACATTTTTAATAAACACAAAACATAGTTGTCATTCTGACCTTCAGCACAGCATTGTCACACCTAGTAAACATATCGCCTCAGCAATGACACGAAATATGACTCAACATTTTTACTGTATTTTATTGTGTAAGTGCCTTGTCATCATTGGCTGGCAGAGACATTTTATACCTCGCTAGCTTGACATTACCAGTGCTAATGAGATCACAGATAGCTCTTATCTCATGTTACAGGATTGTTTTTCACTCTGCTGTCAATGTAGCATCTGTTCTGGGAACAATGGCATCTCATCTCTTCCAAAATTACCTATCAGCGCTTATCAGTTGCAGGGTTATCCAGACTGGTGTGTATTTTGATAGAGGGAGTTTCTGTCTTTTCACAGTAAGTGGATGACTTGATAGAAATGGAGCAGTATTGTTTTCTCGCTCGTATAAATCACATGTTGATTGGATTAAATAAAAGTGTTTTTTATTCTGTTGTGTTTATTCTCAGGCTTTTAGTTTTTGATATTAGTATTTTGAGAGAACCTGACCATAACATTTACAGAAAATGACATTCACCTTGACATACCTTTGTTTGTATGTGGTTGGAGCACTTAGTGCAAGTAAACAAAAGGATTACACTCCATCCATAGGAGTTTTAATCTTTTCATAAGGAACAAGACTTGACATTGATTGTGTTAATTTGTTACTACTGATGGGATATTTGCTAAGAAACTAGAATAGTAAATATACAGTAGCTGGTGGCCGGTATGGCGTACTTTAGGATGATGTTGACCACACTATACGCGCTTTTCCACTAGTACCTACTCTACCCGGCCTTACTCAACTATACCCAGAAACAGTGTTTCCATCAGGATGTGTCGAACCGTGCGGTCACATTTTCCGTACTTACTTCGTTGTGGTTCTAAGCGTGTCGGGCCCTGCGGGTAGCGTGACGTCCACAGGCTGGCGTCCATTGATTGGTCTGATATGATCCAGGGTGTTTTGTCTTGCCCTCCAACGACGTCTCTTGATCTGTTCCATGAGTCTTATTTCCCACGAGTAACCATAATCCGAGCCCCAGGTAAAAAGTTACCAGAATGTCTTCTATCTTCGTGTCGGTCTTCTTCTATGGTATTTGTCTTCTTCTGTGGTGTCTCCAGACTCTGCGCAAAGCAAAATCTACAAACAGACATCCGATGCAAAGAAGAATCCATGTATAATCACAACAAACCATAAACCATTTCAGGAAGACGAAGCTTAACCATACAATGCATCACAACAGCTTGACTTTGCAAGAGAAGATTGCAGGTGCTACACTGTCCTGTCCAGATTTTCCACTAATAGAAAATATTTTGCAAATGAGGAAAAAGGGTTCTGAGATGTGAAGCAGCTAGAATACTGGATCAGACCAGAATGGGACAATATTTCTGTTCTAAAACTCCAGGACCTGGCTTCCTCGCTTCCCAGATGTTTATTGACAGCTGGTATAAGAACGAGAGGATCCTGCATACCTATTCTAAGATGTGTTGCTGTCCAATTCAAAATGAGCCCTTGCTTTCTGTGAAAATGGTAAAATGGCCATTTAAACATTTGATATGGCATTCTATTGATGATAAAACATGTTTTTTTTTTAGATCTGCAAATCATTGATTTTGGCTTATTGTATCTTATGTGTCTGTATGATCTCTGAATCCAGTGCAAAATGCCATTATGTCACTCAATGATAGATGTAAATCTATTGTTTGTTTACCTTTATTTTTTTAAACAGCTGGAGACCTTGATGTTTTTACGCTTTTAAATGTCTCCTTTTGCTTGTCCATCTCTCAGACTACCCCCCCCCCCTGTAATTATGTAGTTGCAGTAACAACACCAACTCCCATTAGAGTTGCTTGACACTTGCAAATGTGCCTCCTGAAAAGACAACAACCACTTTGTCAGCATGTAATGTTTCTCTGATCTCTTTATCTCTCTTTTATCTCGGTCTCTTCATTTGTTGCATGCAAGTGCATTAGTACAAGTTCATCAACATGCAAATTGCCCAAAGGTGAATTTATCTATGCAAATGAATGGGTGCATCTGCAGAATACATTCAGAGTCTGAATCTGAACAAAAGGCTTATAGTGGGACTCAGATTGTTGCAGCAGAACAATCCTAAAACTTGATAAAACTATAAACAATTGTCTTTTCTAAAGCAGCAGATGATGATCGTGGCCATATATTGAATGTATGGTCTGCAATATTTTCTTTTTAAATCTGGCCATGTTTCAAAGCTTAAGACTGAAGATTGCTCTGCTACTTTTGAACCTGACCTGAGGTCAGTTATATAATTTCTCTGCTCTTCCCACACAGTCCTCAGAGATCACCTATTGCTTATTATATTAGGTTTCACATATTTCCTTTTATTTCAAGAAATGTGCAGATGTCTTTAAGGAAGGAAGGAAATAAACAAACTAATTCAACAGGTAAAGCTACGAGGAAAGAGAGTGCCATGTTGCCTAATGGAGAGATAATATTATTTATTTATCTGTATCTGTTCATTTCTTTCTGTGTCATATTCTTTTTGTCTTTATGGGATCTGAGGTTTACAATATACTCGGGTAACAAGTGAACAAGTGAGAGAGAAGGTTAAGAAGGGCTAATGTGATGGGGTGAGTCAGGAAATGACTATTGATTAAAAGATTAAAAAAATAAACTAATATGAACAATAAGGGGTAGGACTTGAAAAGCTTTTACTTCATTTTAGTCCTTTTTGGACATAAGTGTTAATTTGATTTATTTTTAGTGTTATTTGTACATCTGGACCTGGAGTGCAGGCTGGTAAAAGGGGAAAAATGAAATAGGTGAGAGAAAAAAAATCTGGCTTAAATTACATGTTACACCAAGGAGAGCATGAAGTCAGGCAGAACTGGCCTTATCAGCAGAATCCAGAGAGGAGCTTACTAGTCACAGTAAAACCTCTGACCTCCCACTGTCCACCAGCTTCAGTCCACTGTGGAGTGCAGAGGAACAGAACCAGCATGGTGGCCTCTGTTCTGTGTTTTAAACAGCAAGTGGGCAGGAGGATGAGACTCATCAGTCAACCAGTGTCTATGAAACATGTCATTTTCAACCTCACTCAGCCCTGATAACAACCCTGCCCAGCATGCACAGCACTGTGCCAGCTGGACTCTACTCTACTTCCAGCATTCTGTTTAATTATTTTCTTTCCTTACTTTGTCTTCTACCATTTAATCTGTTCTGTTTCTTTCTCCTTTCTTCTTCCATAACACCAAATAGAAATCTGTCGTTTGTTCCAGCACTCCACCACAATGCACCCCATCCTCTGTGTTTAGTGGAGTCGCTAATATTAGGCAAAATAAGTTCATTAATGTAATTCAACATTGTCTAAAGTTGTTCCGCTCTCTTCCCCTCTGTTAGGCAGCTAGCTAAGACCTGTCGCTATGATGCATGCGCCGTTAATGAGCTTTTCTTGTTTATGCCTTTACAGCAGCATGTGATAATTAAACTGCAGAGAGGAGTGTGAAATAATAGCTTTGTGTTTACTTTGCACCCCGCTCATGTGCTGGGGAGTGTGCGTAATTGTTGAACATGCACATGAAAGCAGATAGGTGTCATTCAGGTGCTTCCCGTGTGTGTGTGTGTGTGTGTTGTCTCAGTTGGAAATGTCTTGCATAATATTTTACCAATAAATAGCTTATTAAATCTGTAGTTTAGAGTGTGTGTGCTTGTCAGTGAATCCTGATTAAGAGCAGAGTGTGAGAGAAGAGGATGCTATAGTTCCTCCCTTACTGACTTTTCTCATAGATTTTCTGACAGCTCCATAATTACAGCTCTATTATGGGACGTGTGTGTGTGTGCGTGAGAAGGAGAATGAGTGTCATGGACTTGATGACTATGAAATGAGGACTCACTGAATACTGAGTGGTATTTTTAATCTTTTGTTATGTAAAGAAGCACAAAACAAACATTTATCATGAACTGTGAAAGGAACAAAGGCAGTCGTTCTTGGTGTCACAGCCCCACATGCAGCCAGTTTTCAACTGACATATTAGCCTTTCATCCATTCTTCTCAGTGAGTGTTCTGCCAGCACGCCACGACACCGACGTTTGAATTGCACACTGAGACCATATTGAGACAGCATGATGCAAGATGTGATCTTCTCTGTGCACTTCATGATATATGGTATGATATCATGCCATGCAAGTAGTCTCTCGGTTTATATTTTCCACTATAGACATTTTTATTTCCACTGACTCTGCATACACTCCCTATTTTTACTATCACAGCATATCATGTCATATACCTTCAGTTTAGAATAAAGGTTTAAATCACAGTGGCCCTCTTTAATTACGTGCAGTAGAGTCTGTAGAGCAGCAGTGGATGCTGTTAAATAACTTTCAAATGTTGCAATTAGAGAATTTAACAGCAGCAACAATGTCTAAAAATTATATGAATGCGCATTGTAAAAATATACCAGTAAACAATGGCATCAGATAGTTTGGAGGGGTTACATGTGAAATTTACCCAACTGGACCCTAAAAAGCCTCTGAACAAGTAGTTTAGGTTTTTTGGGTTTTTATTACTTGCATTAAAGTGAACGAACATTCTGGTAAGACTATTCTTGCACAAGCTAATATTTATTATAATGCATTTATTTTATATAGTTAATGTATTTTTATGTGTTTAAATATATCTTTTTATTTTTTAGGTTATTTTTGCTGTGATGTGACTTAGATTATTTCCTCTTGTCGATAGTATCAAAAATGGTATCAAATATTGATACTAAATGTATTCTAATTGTATACTAATTGTAAAAAAAATACAATTTGATACAATTGTATACTAATTGTATCAAATATAGTATCTGTATCGTGATTAAAATGATAGTATTGTGACAACCCTACTAGTAATATTGTCCTTAGAGTCCACTTGTAAGGTATTTTTCATCTTTGATAAAAATGCTTCATGAAGTTGTTTTGATTGAATGTTTTCTTGCTACAGTAAGATAATCACTTTTAGTCCTCAATGCTCTCACATGAATCCTTTAAAATCCTCATTAAAAATCACTGAAGCAATACACTCCTTGTTTTTCTTTTATGACAGGGTTATTGGCATTTGTTTAACACAAACGGGATGCAGTTTTTATCATGTGTGACTGAAGGTGCTAATGCCAGATAAATATTTAACATGCTCTCCGTTCATCACACATAAACATGGCCTCTGTCCTCACCTCTTGATGCCACTGACCTAATTTGCATGCGCTTCAGTCTTCACTGGAGCGACATGCAATTTCTCTGGAGTGTTGGTTACCAATACAATTACATTTCCATTTCTCCTCCGAGTTGGTATGAAGCGTTTCTGAGACAATTTGGAAAGCTCTGTAATTACATTTCAATTATGAGGAAAAGGCTACGAATGTGACACTGATGACAGCAGCTATTAATAGAGGAAATAGTTGGGAAAGAATCTGTCTATCCACTCTCTTGTTACTGTCACTGCTGCTATAACTTTTTTCTTATTATCTTCATTTGCATCTCTTTTCTTTGTAGAAAGGATATCTTTTAGGACATTATGCTGTACCTGTTACTATTTCAGAGTTGCAATATTTTTAAAGACTACTGTCATTATTTTTGGCAGAGTCTGTGCACCGCCACATGCAGCAGTACGAGGTAGAGTACCTGCAGTTTGCCTTTCGCTGGATGAACAACCTCCTGATGAGGGAGCTGCCACTACGCTGCACGATTAGGCTGTGGGACACCTATCAGGTACAAACACACACGTACACCTGCACACTCACACAAAACACGCAGCAAGGCTTCAGTCACTGGGATTTTTGTTATCTCTTCATTTTTCTCCATCTGTCACTGCATGAGCTTTCAAAAACAGGGATATTCTCTGATAATGACATGAGTGATTGCCTCAGAATCTGCACTTTTGTATTTGCTGCCTTTATATCCCAGACAACCCAACAGTATGATGCAACATAAAATAACATTTCTCTGCTAAGGTATTTACAGATTGCAGCTACATAACGTAAAGCTGCTCATGAAGCAGAAGTTGCTGTTTTGCTTTTAAAGAAATTGGCACTTTCACTACACTGAGTCAGCCGTGTAGGTTTGTTGAAAACAAAGTATTGGTTTATCTCTTTAAAATGATCTTTAGATGTGAGATGCATGCAGGGTTTAATACAATTTAAACAAATCTGGACTTTTTGATCCTGTTGGCCTGTGGCATTTACACACAGCCTGTTAGGCGACACCTACAGTTAGGCCTGATTGTTAACCCCAGTCGGCATTGTCAATAACACCTAATGTCTGCTATTGATTCAGTGTGTGTGTATGCTGGAATGTGAGTTTGGGGCTTGAGCCGAGTATATATAATGGATTTTCCGGTTGATGCAGAGGTGGAAAGTGTAAGACGTGTGACCACATCAGACTGTTTGATTAGGTGAAACGTGCCGACAGGACAGGAATAAAGAGTTGAAGTAGGATTAGAAGGACTACTCTCTACTGATGACACTTCCAGCTGTGCCAGATGTTTGAATCAACACGTATCTTAGTTAAAACACCTGCCCTGTCTTTCTTCTTGCTCTTCAATATTTCTGTGAGATCCATTACACATTATTCTGACTTGTCACTTAAAAGGAAGAATATTAAAGCTCTTTGCTTTCATGTTTGCTTAGATATAAATCTGCCATTTGTTAATGTAATGCTTATATCAAGCATTGCCTTAGGAGCAAAGTAGGAAAAAGAAGAGAAAATCAGATTGGAAAGAGGATGTAAAATTAGAAGAACGTGGAAATAAAAAGCAGTGTTGAAAGGTAGAAGTTACAAAGATTGTTTATAACAAAATATAGACATGAATTGGTGACAAATATGTAAAAAAAACTGCAAAATGTAGAGAAATTAAACAAGATATGTTGTTTTTTTTCTGTAATACTTAGTAAACAAACATCAAACCATAGTTGAATTGATAAATAGCTAATGAATGATGTCTAAAGCTTTATGAACTCTGACTGAACTGTGGGCAGCATGACAGAGATGGTAGCTGACAGGTAAAGCCACATAGTGGCCTGAGCTGAATTAACGCCCCTTTAGGTTACTTTAAGTTCAGGGGGGAGTGGACCTGTCCTTTTCATATAGCAGTCTCATGTCAGCATATTTCCAACAAGTCACAGCACTACTTTCTCGTGGACTTGAAATGAACTGGAATCCTAAGGAGGAGTAGGTAAAAGGTTTAAATCAGGACATCTTGGAAATGTAGTTTCCCTTAAAGTCTTCAAACTCAGAATAGATCTAATCTGTCATGCTGGCAACCCACCACAGAGGATCACTTATCACTTATTCATGTGGTTAGGAATGAATAACATGATGGACTGGTGATCTGTTCAGGTGTACCTGAACATAGCTGGGATAGGGTCCAGCTTTCCCACAACCATGGGAAACTAAGCAGTACAGAAAGTAAATTATTATAAATGGATTAAAAGAGATTATTAAAAAACATTGTTTGTTCTTAATGTGGGAACATGGTGAAAACAAGCAAAGGCGCGATTTAGAAACTACTTCGCTCAAATTCCCAGATACTTTCACCCATCATGGAGTGCAGGTGCCTGCATCTGTGCCCAGCTAGCACATTTTCCAGCACAAAGGCCTCACAGACAACAAGCTGATGAGCTGCTGGGGACGCCTGGAGTGTTTGTGAAAACCTGCTTCTCTTCTATTTTCACTACGTACTGTTGCTATGGTCGGACTCCATCTGCTTTTTGTAGATTTTGTATTTATTCATTTCCCCAAAACAAACTTAAAACTGATAATCATGACATGTGTTTCACTAAAAAACAAGTCTGTTTTTCATCCATGACAGTGTGCATCTGCATCCTCCAGACCAGCAGAGATCAAACCACCAGAAGATCTGTTACTCAGAATAATTTCATTAACAATACCCGGATATGAAAAAGTTTGGTTTTTCCCAAACGGCTTTTACATTTTGACTTTTTAAAAATATATATTTAATGACCCTGTAATATTTCATATGTTGTTGTCCATCTTAGGCTTTGCTTATCTTGTTCTAATGCCTCGTCCTGGTCACTTAATGACATCAAACATTCAGATTACTCCGGACTGTCTCATTCTACCTTCTTCTGCCTCTACGTTGGAAAGCTAGAAAACAAAAACAGTCCAAGGCTTAAAAAATCAAGCACCTGCTTCAGTTTGAAGTTCCTTCTAAATTGCACCATATCCCACATGTAAAAAGTCTTTGATGCGAATCCCTTCATTACATTCACGAGGGACTAACTGACAGAAAAAACTGAATGAAGGACATATCCTCCTTGACAGTCTTTGTTTATGCATGAACAGTTACTAAAGTTACTAAAATAATAGATGGAAAATGAACACACACACACACACACTAAATGTAAGTTATTTAATGTAATTAATTCAGGATGTTTTTTGGAAGCTCCATTCCAATCAAGTCATCCATTTATGGTGAAACAGTGGCCACAGTGTGTGTGTGTGTGTAAAGCCTAAAAGACTTTCCTGAAATTATGCCTCGAAGTTATAATGCACAATATAAACACTTGTGTCTGTGTGATTGAAACTTTTCGAACATTGAGATTCATATTTTTTTGCTAATATCTGTTTTTTTTCTTTTTTACCTCAACTCATCGTTTGCTTTCGAGGTTTCTTCATTCATGCTTGCAAGTACAGTATAAAGCGGACTTGTTCAACTTAAGAAAAAAAGAGAAAACCTAAGAATGAATAATTTAACGGTGTCGTCTCTTTGTCGTGACTAGACTGCAATGCAAGTACACTTTGTTCTTGTAATTCATCTGCTAAATATTTGATGTTTTACAATGCCGTTTGGATTGTAGTTTCAACACACATGTGCATGCGTCTTCATAACCTCTCCTGCAAGATGCAAATGCATACACCTCTTTTGGCAGGCTCTGTCACAGTCTCTCACCTACAGTCTAACCTGATGGGGAAACAGGCCATTTTCACTCATGAAACTTTCAGCAGAGCTGACAGGAAAGTACAAAGCAGTTGTCTGTTCAGTTCTGCCCTTGTGCTGCTTCTCTGTTCTGCTGTTCTCTCCCTTCCCGTCATCCCTCCACTGAACTCACTTCACTGTGACTATATTCTGTCCCTTTGTTACCCTAACAACGCACAAAACTGTTGAGATTTACTTTGAAGTAGTGAAATTACACTACTTAGCTTTTCATTCTGCCTCTTATCATATTTTAAATAGATTTTGGGGAATGGTCTCCTTTTCTTTCACTAAACAGAGCTCTTCATACACTAACATGCAAAAATATGAAATTCTTATTTTGTGGCTCTTTTAAATCTTAATAAAAATAGAGAGACGATGCAGTTTGCCACTAAACCTTTGTGTGTGCAGCTGTATGTGTGTGTGTCTTCCTGGGGAGATATTAACCTCAGTGTTGTAATGTCTCCGTTGTGGTTTTCTCTCAGCAGTGTAACCATCTGTTCACTAGCCTGGTCCAATACAACAAGGTCCCTCCACTTTCTCATGTCATCTGTCTCTCCACCTGCATTCATCTATTTTTCCTTCATTTGTTTCACTATTTTCTGGTTTATTTTTAACCCCGATTTGTAAAAAGAGGTAGAAACCAAAAGGAAGACAGAGGAAGAGGGAATTCAGAGCAAAACACACACATAGAGCACTCTTCCTTAAGAGACAGACTGAGGGACAGACAGGGACTAAATTATCCCTGTTGCGTGGAGCATGAAATTACCAAGTAGCTCAGTGTGGCAGCATTAGCATGGCTGTTAAAGGAGACACCGTGACATTTTCAGGTTCTGAAACATGGTTCTCTTTCATTTGGATGGCCGAATTTACCAAGCAGGGAGCTGTTAAGTGTCGTTAGTGACCATGTTTAAAGTCTGGGGGAAAGATGTGATTAAATATACGGGTTGCCAGAGGAATAATGTGGTACTTTACTGCAACAGAGGTCAAGAAGATTATCGAAATCAAGAGCAACAGTGGTGACTGAATTAATTAAACACACACACAATAAGCCAGATAATGTATTCCTTTTATACTGATACACGTGTATGTTGCTTCTCCATTAACTCATTAATACAACTCCTTAAGTTTTAAAATGGGACAAAGGTACAGTATTTATTAATTTGGCTCCTTTCATACAAAAAATTTCAACTCTGTGCTTCCACATAAAAATATGAACCTGTAAATACATGCAAAAAAAACATAATTATCTCTAAGTATTATTGTGCCATATATACTGAAATATTGGAAAGACAGAAAAGTGAGCAATGTTAATTAAATGGATCTAACAGCTGGTTTTATAGGTTCTGCACAATGATCCATTCACTTGATTTATTATTGTTTGTAAATTAAGGCACAAAATGTGATTTTTTAAATTTTTTTTATTATCAGTTTATTGCTAAAATGATCAAAATAAGACGCATCAGTTTGGACTAAAGGAGATATCAGACCAAGCGAGCATCACTGTAAAATGAAACCTTATACATTCTGTATATTAAACACTGTTGTTTTTGTTTTTTTTTCTTATTTTATACTTTGAAAACTACAAGTATATTATCCAGATACTTTTTAACCTTAGTAATCATTTGAACAAATGCCTGAAAGTGCTTTTGCATTGATGCTGTTTTTGCACTTAAGTTGAGAACTTCTACTTCTTTCACCACTTAGAGTCAGAAGTTTGGAATGTGACCTCTTAAGAAAGTGAATGTAGCCTGTGAGTTCAGTAAGGAGGGAATTCTGCAGCCGTCCCAGAGGGAGGTGGCCCTCCCTTCTGTCTCCTGTCTGTAGTAATGGCTGCTCCCATGGTCACTGCAAGCAGTAAGACAGGCCCCTGTAGACAAGATCACACACACAGACTTACTAACTTGCACACACACAGATAAAATTCTCATCTCTCTTCTCTGTGATATGAAATGTGTTTTAAAAAATACCTTTAAGAAAGCTCCTTTATTACTGCATGGCATCATGGCTCCACTCTTCTAATAAATCTGTTTTCCATGTGAGAGCTTACATTGTTGTATAATATATTTTACTGTAGTGCTTAAATGAATCACACACTCATTCCTAGCCTAAAACAATGACTAGCATTTAGTAATAGATATACAGCATGTGTCATTTAAATATACAGCCTAATGAAAAAGGAGCTATAACAGATACAGCAGTTCATCATATTCCGCTTCTGTAATTGTTACATCGCAAGAAATCTGCTGGTTTATCATCTTCCATCCACCCGCATCACCTTTTCACCTTGTCTACAGTCGATTCGTCAGAGTATTGCGTTAGTCTCACATGAGTCGGCTTTGTTTTGGAGGGATCAGACCCGTCAGACAGCCAACGCAGCAGTTTAAAGATGCTGTGACATTGCAATACTCCCCTTTCTGCATCCCATGTTTCCTTTTCTCCCTGGCTTACCCTTAGCCTCCTAAGCTCTCTGTTTCTCCTGCACCACCTTCCCTTACACATCTGGTTTCCCCTCCTTTGACTTCTCTCACCATACCATCTCCATTCTTCCGTCACCATTTACTTCCCGACTTCTTCTTTGTGGAACTTTGATCAGCTTGTCAGTCAAAGTCTTGCATGTCTCAGCCAATATGGCGGCCTTGACACATGGAGGAAGGAGGACTGAGCATAACAAAGGAGAAGGGGAGGAAGTAGAAACAAGTTTGAGAGTCACCTTGACTCCCATGTCAAACTTTATTTTGCAAATTGCAATGATGAGAAGGTTTGAGCTGAAGCAGCACCAGCAATGGATGGATGGATGGAGCGGGAGACGGAAGCAGTGTCAGCAGAGATGTGGGTGGTGGAATACACATGCTGGAGTCTCAGGTTCTTGTCATAATTCTTTCCAATATGGATGGATAAAGTTAAAGCTTACAATTGTTTTGCATTATTGCTCACTTTCTTTTTTTCTTTTTTGATCAAACCTAAGGAATTAAATATTAACAATTTTATGACACAAAATGTCCAAACAGAAAAAATGTGATCTTTAATGAAAAACTTTAAAATGAAATGAAATGAAAAATACTTTATTGATCCCAGAGGGAAATTCAAATTGTAGTAGTTTTGGTAATACAAAAAATAGTTAATGAAACACTGTTCTTGTTGGGATGGTGCCGTCTGGGATGTGTTCATGCAGCCATGTCTCGGTGAAGCACATAAAACTGCACTCTGTATTCTTTCTGAGACCCGGTT
>JBAMHV010000025.1:8631305-8666274 GCA_037177535.1 Pseudomugil gertrudae
ATGTGACTATGTAGTGTAAAGCGCTTTGAGCGGTCAATAAGACTGGAAAAGCGCTATATAAGTATGAGTCCATTTACACTGAAAGATGAGGAAAAAGTAAAGAAAAACAGCTATTATTTGTATTATTCTAACCAACACCAGACTTTGAAATTACATGTAAACATCATAGTCTGGTGTAGTTAGAGGTTGAATATCAACTAGTACGGTTCTCCTATTAGATTTAACACATATTGTTTTTTAAAAAAAATCAGTAAAACACACAACTCTTCCATTTACCACTCAACATTGCACTGACATGGTACTGATTTTCTGTTTGCTAAAATGTTAGTGGGTATTTACTTAAACAAATTGTTGTCAATAACCTCTTCGTGCATGTATACTGAGATAATTGCAGTAATCCATAATAATAGCCAGGTCGAACTCCAATAATAGCCTGATTCAACCCAGAACTGCTATTATCGTGCTATAATCAGTGCATTGCAGCTTCTGTGAGTCTGCATTTTGAATGCTTTGTGAATATGCAGTCAGTGGCTCTGCAGCCGTCTGTGCTGCAGCCACTAAAGATGATAAATTTCAAGTTAATTATAAACAAATAATATGGATTGCTTGCTAATAAAAATAGCTTTCACAAAGAGTAATCACTATCTTTTATGTGAAATATTTTGTTATATTAATGAGCTAAAGAGAGTAGCAGGTGACAAACATTAGTTGACTGAGACTGAAGGAGGTGACGGATCTGGGCTTGATGGAGAGGCAGAGAGGGCAGAGAGAGAGAAATGGTGTGGAATTTACAAGTCACTGATGCCCTCAACTGCACACACACACACACACACACACACACAACTCAGAAGAAAGGAAATTAAAACTTTGCAAATCTTTGGGGACTGATAAACATTGTGCTCCTGTATGCCACTCATATACTCGCTCATCTGTGCGTACATGTGCCAGTGTGTGTTTGCTTGCTTTAGTTGTTTGGATTGGAGCTGTGAGGCTACACCAACAAGCCAATCACCTGCCAGTTTACAACTCGCATCATGCTACGCTTCACTGTTCACAAACAACCCATTTCTTCTTTTTTTCCTTTCACCACTCCACATATTCCCTCTGTTATTTGCATTCTCTGCTGTTCTCTGACACACAAACACACTTTTAGTTGGGTTTTTTTTTAGAATTGGTTTAATTAAACAGGGGGAAAGGAAGAAGCTCAAACAACAGGAGATTCACACAAAGGGGCAAAGAGGATAGGAAATGGCAAACAATAATTTAATTAAAAACTTATTTTCTTTGTGTTTTTTTAAAATTGATCAGAGCACGTCTTGCCTCATATCTGTGTATCTAAGATTAATCTGTTTATTCCTTCCTTCCTGGAAGGAAACTCAATTATCACAGTAGACAAGCATTTTCCATTTATTCCTGTAGAGTTATCTCTCGCTGTGATAAAGAACATAAATGAACACGATCCTTTAAGAGCTGCACTTGAAGCTGATTAAAATACAGACACTTAAATGCTTGTAAATTACTTCTAGACTGTGATACACATTGCTAAATGATTGGAACATACATTACGTGTATCCTTTGGGTTTTTGCTAACATGCTTGCAGCTAAAGTGGCTCCACAGTATAAAATATAATTACAGTGTTTGTATGAATCATTTTCTTTTACTAAATATTGCATGAGCTGCAGAGTATTTCTGTTTGGCACATACTATCATATCTGATATCTGATATCAGCTGCATAATAATTCATGAGATGATGTGTTTAATAAGAATTTGAGTGCATTTTCTCCTAAACATCTGCATGTTTTCTTTGGTACATTTCCAAACTTTCCCAAACAGGAATGAAACAAGCTCATCATCCTAATGCCCTGCAAATTTTGTGGTCTCACGCCCATTTCTCAAATGAAAAGTTAGTACTAATTATTTTTGCTCAGAGTTTTAGTGGTAAGCATCTATAAATATAATTGGATTGCAAGGCAGTGTCGACATGAAAGGGTTTGAAAGGCATAAGGCAGGAAATATAACCCCAAAAAGAGGGAATGCTAAGACATTATAAACACGGAGAGAGAAAATTCAGAGATTGTTGTCAATCTGTGGAACAGAGGAAGGCAATGTGTTTGCAACACAACATTATTAAATCTGTCTGTCCAGAAGAGATAAGGTTATATAGTCTCGCTCGTATACTGACGGTCTCGTTCTCCCCAAATCCATCTCTTATACTCGCTTGTCACTCTTACATGTAAACTCCTCACATCTTATTTTATTCATTGGTTTAGTTTTAATTTAGGACTTTTCTTGAAGATTGTTTCCTCGTTTTGGCTCATGGATCCTCAGGCTACCTGCTTTTCATGAGACTGAAGTTAATGCACAAAAACACCTGAAGCTCCTTAGCTGAGATTACCTGCAATTTAACACCAGCATATTAATTTTAACAGTCTTATCATGTCCAGATAATCCACAGTCCAATCCGTCAAACCTACAATTTAAATACCTGCATTGTATCTCTAAAGAAGCTTACAGTTAACGTAAAGACTTATAATAGAGTCAGGCTGAGTTGAAAGAAAGTCATACGAAGAAGCCTCCTGCCTTTTAAATGAGCATACACTTCCCAAGTCACTTCATTCAGCAAGGCCGTAATTATCATCTCTCTTGTGGGGCTCTGGAGTAAAATGAATAGAACAGGGAACATCCTCATCCTTTGTCTTTCTTCCTCTTTAATTCCCCCGCTCATTCCAGAGTCATAAAAAGTATGCCATCAAATGCAACAAGGGAAATGAAATAAAAAGGGTTGCAGAGAACGGGGGGGTGTATCTTCCTTTGTTTCCATCATTCTTCATGTGTACATTTTTAGGTTGTGACAGAATAAAATATGTTACACTTTCTTATTTCTTTTTTTAGTGTGTGTTGTTAAAATGCATCTTGTAAATATGCTTAAAACTGTGGTAAAAAGAATGTAATGATGCTAATTATTCACCACACTGCATTCAGTGCCATCCCATCCAGCCTGGGTACAGATTACATAGCTTTGAAAGTTGCTGCTTCTAGTGTAGCATACTATGTTTTCATGCATTTACCTACGGTAATGTATATTTTGTGTTTGTGCCATGGGGAAATGCTAATAAAACATTTACAAAGATTAAAACACAAAATAATGTAGCAACTCTCACCTGGTCATTTAGTTAAGATTCCACAGTTCCTGAATGGCTCTCAGCGTTGCAAATTTAATATCACTCACCTAAGGGCATACTATGCAAGCTAACAGGATGCTATCAGCATGCTAAATATTTTAATTCACACATGGAAATGCTCATTTTGTCAGCAATGTTTTTCTCTTTTGGAGGTCTGCTTTGATTTTTTTAGCCACCTGATATCCGGTGATTCTTTGACATCTCCTCTCCTTGCTTGCTAGCAAAGAAATTGCCCCTCTTTCAGCTTCTGTTAAAGCCGTATAACAAAGCTATGGTGGCAGGTTTTATTTGTTTTACGGCTGTGAAGTGTTAAACTTTTTATTTCTCTCTCAACAGGCTGAACCAGAGGGCTTCTCTCATTTCCACCTCTATGTTTGTGCAGCCTTTCTGGTGAGGTGGAGGAAAGAGATTCTAGAGGAGAAGGATTTTCAGGTAACACACACAAGACAAAGAAAGCTGAGAAAAACCTTTTGTCTCCTGTTTGAATGTGAATAGTTATTAATAAGCAGTGAAATCTGTGTTTTTACAGCCATTTTGCCATGCTGGTAATGATCTCGTGTATGTAGTTTAAAATCTATGTAGATTCATCTTCTGTGTTTGGGTTAAACAACATGCCAGCAAATTGTAGTTATGTTGTTAATGCCTTGCATCTCTCTCCATTATCCTCCTGGCTATTAACTTTGCAGTGTAGAAGTTGTTGCAGTGCATTAGTAGATGACAGTAGACAGCTGCCAAAAGGTGACTTTGTTTGCCAGTTCATCGAGGGGAACCGGCCTTCTTAGCTCTCGCAAAGTAATCTAATATCATCTTTGCTCTTTGGCTGCTCACTTGTTCTCTAATTTACTTTGACTTTCTACCATTTGTTTTGTCTTGTTAGTATTTTATTCAGCTTTTTCTTCTGATCATACATCTTCCTTTGTTGTTTTGTGGTGTTCTTAATTTTCTTGTATCTCTTCTGTTATATAGTAAATTTATGTATCCAGGCTTAATTGTAATCATTTATAAAGGTTGTAAAGAATAGACCTTCAGGTTTCCTTAAGGTTTTTAATTAGTTGCTTTTGTTTTTTAAAAGCACTAACCACTACAGGTGTAGTAGATGGAATGGTATCTGGTTTGATTGCAGTTTCTCCTTTTGTGGTGTTTGTCTTTCTGCTGTTAGGGTTGTGTTTTCTTTTTCATTTTCTTTCTACCTTTTCCGGTCGGTCCAGCAAAAAATATTCATTCAAAATAAAAATAAATAAATAAAGAATTCTTATTATCAAGAGGATCTCTGTATATACATATATACATGAAGATCTTCTTGGCAAAGCAAAATTGCTCAGCACAGTATAGCAGCCAGACCATCGTTCTACCTGCTGAGATGCTGGACAGACACGTTAAAAACAAAAACAAAAAAAAGCACTGACCGCTAAAACATTCAGGCATCAAAATGGCACCAAACTGAGTGTAGCAGTGTTATTTGTGTGAAGATAACTTGCAAAACGCAAAGCACTGACTTTTTCTGACTTTTTTTTTCCTCTTTCTTTTCTGTTTTTGTTACATTCTGAGAACATGCCAAACATGACACCGTTGTCCGATTTAAATGTAGTATTTTTGCACCAAACAAAAAAAAAAAACTGAACCCTGTCGTGTTTCAGTTTGGTGGATCCTGTATCCGGAAGGAGTTTGTGGCAAATAAAGTGGCAGACAAACCAAAACAAAAAGAGCGGTACACCTAAACAGAATTGTAAGTGGAAATGTTTTAAAAAGCCTGAAGTAGTCGTGTTAAGGATGTTTTTTTTAAAGATTTCAGGGTAGTCTGGTTCTTTTGAAGAAAAAATACAAAAGTAAAGAGAAATCCAGCAAAGTCTTTAGTATCAGAAAACGCTGAGGTGCAAGAATTGGATTAAAAATGAACAGGTCTGGTGGAGGGATGCATCCTCCTGAGAGTTTGGACCTTATTGGTTTACAAGCTTGTTGGCTCATAATAACAAGTCTGTTTTACTTCTATATATTACATTTTCATTCACATTTGTGTGATTTAATAAAACACTGCTCCTATTTCCTGTTCTCCTGACAATACATGAAGAAATGAGGGCAAATACTTTTGTACAGCATTTTACTTACAAAGTCACACAGAGAATAAAAACAACTGATTCCAGTACAGCACTGCAGGTCTGCACTGGCATCATCCACAGGTGAGATGGATAGGAACTTTTTACTGTAATGTAAGTGTAAAATATCAAGCAGATGGGAAGGCCTACATAATGAAGAAAATACAACTTGTATATTAGCTTTATGGAGTTTTGAAGGGTCTCTTTAGAAATTAAATGCTCTTGCTCTCTATGAAAAGGCAGATATGATTTCTGTACAATATTCGAGTTTGAGATGGTATACTGAACATGACTGGCCCTTCTTTTCCCTCCACTTTGCTTTCTGTGCACACGCTGCGCTTCTGTGTGCATTTAGTCTTTGATTTTTTTTTCTATTTACAGAACTCACTGGATCCTTAATAACTGTACTACCATACAAACGGAAATATGCACACAGATATAAACTTACACTGTCTCCCAACTCCCTATAGTTCTACTTACTGGCTTGCCATACAGACTACCAAGTGGTGCGCCAAGGGCAAACAATCCATCCTCATAAAGATGAGACGGAAAAGATGAGGCGTAGAGGGAGGAGAGGATCAGGTTGGCAATGAGAGTGAGAATAGATTAGACTTCACAGGAATTATTGAAGGAGAAAGAAAAGTTCATTTATGGATGGCATACTTTTGTGTAACAATACGCCCCAATCCCATTATTCCAAAGGCACAATTATATGAAAGCAGTGTTACAGATGAATAAATAAAGCTGACTGTATTGGCCTATAATTGTCATGCCATTTCTTTAAAGACAATAACTGGCTTTTTAGAAAATAAACACAATAAATAAAACACCTGCTGTGTGTTCTTTTGCATAAATTAGATCTTTTCTGTCCAGGAGGATTTTTGTTCTTTAGTAATCATCAGAAAACAAGATAAAGACTTGTTTTTTTTAAAGGGAACTTTAATAAATATAAATAAATATAATTTAGATTGGGTTTATGTGGTAAGTGGTTGGTGTTCTTGATAGTGTCATTACTTATAATCTGCATTACCTGTCCCAGCATGTCATAAAGCTGTCTTGTGTGAGGATGCAGAATGAAAATTGCAAATACTTCTGTTTGGAGTCACACCTGTTCCATACTCTATTTTTGTAAAGAAAAAAAAATATTATGAACTGTCAAGTTCAATCATTTCCCACTCGGGTCAGAAAAGACTTTTTCCCAGAAGTACAAACAATAATATTCTAATCTATCCAAGTTCACTAGAATCTTATAGCATGTTTCATGCTGACATTTTAGACCCCATTTTATTCTCTTTTCTGTCATTATGCACTAAATATAACAGTTTATGAAGGCAACACTCAGAAGGACCTGTGCTTTATGTTGGAGGCCACCTGATTAAAGATGATTCATCCTGTGAGAGAGAGTGGAGGCTGTCTGGGTTAGATGATGAGACATCAACTTACTCATCTGCCCTTTACCTTCATATTCAACTCGGCCTCTGTCCTCTTTTCTCCCCTCAAGCTCAGGCAGGATTGATTTTTTTCTTTTCTTCATGGAGCTCTTTTTACAGATTATAATTAAGGTGGTTATAGGTTTTTGAGATGGGTTTTAGCAAAGTGTCAAATAAAAAAAGTCTTTCTACCCTTTGTGTATCTGGTGTGCCCATACTCATGTTGAAATGTTTTGTAACAGTAATCTGTGATAATATGGTCATTGTTCTCATTTAAAGAAGAAAGGGAAGGCACACTGAAAGCAGGAAAAGCTTGTAAAGAAGTCTACAGGGACATGTTTGAAGACTTTAACATAAATGGCTTATTTAGCATACTAGCATCTGAGCAATGCTCAAAGGTTGCTTACACATGAAGATTTCAGAAATCTGTTTCAACATGTATTTCAGTATACATGAATAAACACATTTTTACTTTTGTTAAATTGATGTTAATATTACATTAGAATATTAGCATGCTAATGTTAGCACAGCAGAGGTTTATAAGATTTCCCCATAGAGCTGCTAGCAGTGTTGTACATGCAAACTTTTTTCTTCTTCTACTTTTTGTTGATGAAAATACAAATAAATCCTTGCTAATCGACAGCTGTAGTTTAGTCTGTTAGCATAGCATAAACTCAACAATCATAAACACACTCCACACTGGCAATTCATATGCTGATCCTTTACTTTAAGCCTGTGACGGACAGTCGACCTGTCCATGGTTCACCCTGCATCTTGCCCGAATGACTGCTGGGATATGCTCCATCTTCCTTCCTCCTTAGTTGGATTAAGTGGTTAAGAAAATAAGTCACTGCCATTTACTCCCAGCTGCATTAAGTTAAAACAGTTCCCCTAATTTTCATTTTCTGATTGTGTTGCTTTTTTATTCTAAATCTTTTTACAATGCAACAGGTACTCTTCGGTTTCTCCGTGTCTTTCATTTTCTTGCACCTGCACATTTACCAAACCTATACAACACTTAAGTGGCTCATGGTCAAAGGAAATGTGAGGAAACTTGCATTTCATATGCATCCTGTGATGAAAGAATGACTCTAACCCAACCAAACTCACATATTCATAAATGCAAAAACTAAAACACTTGCTTTCTCACTCTGTTCAGAAAGCTCCTCTCATTATAGAAACCGGTTGTTCCTAAATACTTCAGCCAAATGTCATCCTTGCATTTTCTCCCACCTGGTCTTTAGCAAATGAGCCTTCATTATGCGTTTGTTTCTGTCTTTATAGGAAGTCTGTTGTGTATATTTAATCCAACACAGCTGTCCTGGTTGTGTGTGTGCTCTCTTGTTTGTTGATCCGACCAGATGCAAGTATATTTGTATACATCAAGGTTTAAACATTTAGAAAAAGTTCAATAAATATTTATTGGTAAACAAACTGCACAGTTGCCAGGTAGTGTGGCTTTGAAACAAAGTAGTTAACGTTCTCTAATTCATCAAATATTTTCTAAAACTGATTAAAGTTAGGGTGGAAAGTAAAAATGTTGTCTTCTCTCAGCTTTACTGCTTTTTTTTGCTGCTTCTGATCCAATGAGCCTCCATTTAAATGTGGGTTTTTAAATTGTAGAACAGACCTGATCTCTGTGCATTCACCAGCAGCCCTCTGCTATCAGGATCCTCTGTAGCTTTCACTCTTTGTTGATTTGTGTCTCTCTTATTCTCTGCTGCTTAGGTCTATTTCCTTCAGCTTTTGGAATTTATTTTCACTTCCTTTTATTTATTTTCTTTATCTTTCCTCATAAATATATAGGTTATGATTCAAATATCTCTAATTACTCTATAAAGTCATTATCTAACTGTTAGCATGCTCACATGGTAAACCAACTCTATTTTTATACATCTTCCATTAGCATTTAGTTTAAGGCACTGCTATAGTTTCATTTTCTCAAAAAATGGTGTTCCTACTATTAAGTAATAATGCTGTTTTTACTTTGTTGGAAAGTTATCTTAATGTAATTGAATGTTTGCTATATCAGAACAGGACTGAAAATCATTATGCAGTCCCACTGAAAGGGAAGAAAGTTTCAGCATGCATAAGAAACAAATTAAAAACACATCTTCTCAGTTGCAGTGCACTGAGATCCAAAAGTAAGTACAATTTTTAGCTAATAATACAACACATTTCAATTCCTTGTCATTGGAGAACATATTTGCAAACCAATAACACATTCTTCCAGCAGTATAATTAAGGTTGCCTACCAGTTTTCATCAATCTGCTCATTATAACACTGAGCCCTAGTTTCCCGAGGCCTGGAGGGAAAACTGTCATAGCTAGTTAGCACAGTACAACATTAACATTCTGTTGTTTTTTGGATCACAATTGTAAATTATTCTTTACTTTTCTGATTGCTTGGTGAGTTGGCAGCCTACAGTACATAAATAACATTTAGTCTTAGATTAAAAGGCCTTTCAAAGCTTTGGAGGTGTTAGACTTAAACAGATGGAATGGTTCTAAAACAATTTCAGATTTAGGAGGCAATTCTTTTAAAGCTCTTTTGTTAAATACATATTTTAAAATCTCCTTTATTGTAGTTTTGTCAGTCAGTTAAGGAAAAAAAATGTGAGCTAATTAACTTTAATAAAAAAAAACATGTGGGGCTGGAGAAGCAGCAGTGTATGACAAACTGCCAGTGAGTTACATTCTGTAGCCCTTAAGAGGAAACACAAATGATTGATTCACTTTAATAATTTTAATTAAAAAATGCATGCAGAAAGTAATTTAAAAAGGATAATTCATGCATTGTTATCAAACATAGTACGGAGGGTAACTGTGAATCTCTTACCCTGGTTGTGGGATTGGACTGGTTAAGCTCCTAAATGAAAAGTGTGAGGAGTAAGGCCCTCCCCAAGCAATCTGCCTTCCTCTGTTCCACCTCAGCTAGCACACTACAGCTAACCACAGGCCTGCACTGCACGGATAAGTCTGTGCATACGCTCGCACATTTTAAGTTTTCTCTGTCACTCAAGGTATTGTACTTTTTGACACAATAACATAAACACTTCTGTTTCACACTCTCCTTTTTTATTCAGACATTTATGACTTGTCTACAGAGAATACATGTGTTCATTTCTATGCTGTGTAGGTAATGCATGGCTTTGCTCTGCTGTTTTTAGGAAAGGCTCCAGAAATTCAAGGATTAATTTCAAGTTAAGAATAAATGTCAACTTTCTCTCCAACATGCATTCAGCAAGTTCAACTATGTTAAGTTGGTTTCAGAACACCAATGTATATGTTATCCTTCTGATTATGAACACCTCATAATGTTACCACAAGACTGAGTAAGCATGCTGAACTCTACCAATACCCTCCTGTTAACCTGTTAACCAGTTTTAGACTGGGGTAAAATCTTCATAGTTGTAACGGTTTATGGAGGATGTACTGCTACCTTTCTGCGGTACACGCTGCTGGAACAAGCCAGTTGTAGTTCACAGAACTCCCACTTTTAAGATTTTAGGTGTTGCATTCAGCAACTGTCACTACAAAAACAACTCGAAGGTGATTGATGTTAGCGAAACCGTGATAAGCTAGCTTCCTACGCTTAGTGTGTTATTCTGGTCCAGTTGGGTGAAACACTGTTGTGTTTGTGCAAATGTCTGCCTAGGTCTGCCGCTTCCACTGTAAGGGCAAAGTCCACGTTACTTTCACATCTCTGTGTAGTGAAACATAACTCTTCTCTTAAAAAATAACAACAGTAATTTGCATTTTAGTGTTCTAACTAATTAATTAGCCGTACATATCCCTAATAATTTCCTTTGGTATTTCTGAAATAACCGAAGCCCCCATTATTAGTTTCTATTTCTGATAAAGAAGGGAACCAGCATAGACAGAAATGTGCCAAGACCAGTTCAGACTGATATTTGTGTAAACACTAGTAAGCTCCTCAGTTTTACTAAATAAATTAAATAGTAATTTACCAACAATGAATTATTTCCATAGATGTATACAAAAAACATGTGCCTCCATGTGCACCTGATAAAACTTACAGTAAGTAAACAACTCTCCACTTGTGTGTGTATTTTGCCATTATTCATGTACATGTAACTGCTGGTTTTTAACCAGGCATGGAGGACAGCCGTAGTGACAGGGAGAAAAAAGTCAGACATGGAGAAGCGAAAAAGGAAGAAAAAGATTTGTTCTCACTTTAATTAATGATGTGTGCAAAACTGCAGACCTTTGTAAATGTCAGCAGCTGTCCTCAGATCAGTTACGTGTGGAAACCTCTGGGGTTTAGCAGCTTTGGCAGTGAAGGAAGGAAGGAAGGGTTTTCCAGAGGAACCAGTGTTGAGGAAATGTCTGTGCCATGGCATTGGCTTACTAGAGAACTGATGCTTACTAGTTGCTTTGGTTTAGCCTTATATGTATGTTGTTTGTGGCAATGACACTGGCCTGTGTAATCATACGTGTATTTATCCGTTTGGAGTGCTGATTTATCCCCCCTCCTCTAGACTTTTCATTTTGCTTGATGTGATTCACAAAAGTCTCTTAAAAGTTTATTTCTGGAAGAACAAAACTTGTAATCCATTCAGGCTAATTATCAGAACAAAGTGCTTCCCTGTCAAGTAGCCAAGACAAATGCTCAGAAAATTGGAACTTTTAGGGCTTAATCTGGACATCTGGTCACTTGAGATGTTTTACGCTGCCAACACAAATGCTGCAGAGTATTGTGTGCAATGTTGTCCACAGGATCTACTACTGTTGAAAAAGAAGCACTCTTTTCTGTTGATGACAAATCAAGCCAGTTTGCAGTTTATTTATCTCGCATTTGATACATTTAATACATTTTTAAGGCCACCAAATGAGGCTTCCAGTGTGTCAAATATAAAACTAAAAAGATAAAAAGTTGCTTTAAAAGTTTGATATAAAGGAGGAACCTTTTTAAAGATTTCTAAATGTATCTTGAACAATCCCTACACTGGACAGAAAACATTTTAAGGCCAGTTCATGTAACAATACTCTGATAGTATAATTATCAGAGTATTTTTCTTAATTAATATCATTATTATTTTCAATCCTTTAAAATTTAGCTTATAAATAATTTAAATACAGGAAAGGCAATGAACTAAATACACAAGTGTTCCATCTCCATGTACAAGGTAACTTATATCTTTCTGCACTTTATAAACATCTGTTAAATTTAGTAGTGGGACTTTAAGAAAGAAGATTAAATCTAGTAAATTCCTGACAAAACCTCTGACATGTCGTCGCACAAACTCTTTTCGCCTTGTTCATTCACTATTGTTGTAACATATTGGTAAAAAACGTCATATTTCTTTTTTCCCTGCTAATGTACAATGAAGTGACAGGTGGTTGAAGGCTTTTGCACAGATCTCTTCCTGATTTATGACATCATGACTCCAGCTTTTCCTGAATGCCCCTTATGCATCATCATTTACTAATGAATGCACCTGAATGTAGTAACTTCATGCTAAGATCAGTTTCCTTAAGAAGCTGCTCCCTCCTTTGATTAATTCCATGTGTCTTTAACCTTTATCATGACGAGCCTTCCTCATTTTCTCTCCCAGAACTTTTTTCCACAAACTTTAGTTGCATCAAGCCCCCTCCTTAAATTTAATAACTTAATAATCACCTTGTTGATTGAGTGCTGCACTCAATGTGCCATATGAATCTTTTTGTGTCAAAACAAGAGAAGGGGCCGAAAATGAAAACAGAGAACTTAATGTAGTGGAAGTAATTATGCAATGATCCACCCAATCTTTCCTTTTTATCCTCTGACACTCTTTTTCTCGTTGCATTTTTTCCACCTACACACTCTAGCTAGAGTTCACTGTCAGGCTACCGTGCGTGGGCTTACACACCGATTTGTTGTGCCAAATGATTTTGATGACCAAAGCTGCTTGGAAAGTCAGGAGTTATCATTTCTGTATGGTATTACAGATGTTAAGTGAGTGTGTGTTTGTGAATACAGGATTTATATGCTCAAAGTAAACTTGAGTTAGGTAATGTGAGACTGTCATTACTAGCATGGTGCAGATGCAGGAAGCTTTTTTGACCAAATATAACAGAATAACTGGCAGCCAGTAAGTGAACTGCATGGCCTTCCTGTCTTCTCAAGTAAGTTAAGATGCAAAAATGCTAAATAAACAGAAGTGATTCAGTTGTAGAGAACAGATGGCAGCTGCAGGGGAGACAAAGAGATTTTTAAGAACAAAAGAGAGTTGTTTTGAGGAATGAGCTGGGTCATGAGCTGAGACATGAATGTTGAATTTTAGATTCAGATACTTAAGAACTCAGTCATTTCTGCTGGTGGGTTTTTATGGATCTTGAACTCATCATTGAGGGGGACATTAACATTAAGTTTGGTGATTGTAAGAGGGGCTTCATTTTTCTTCTATTATAGAATTTAGTGTTATAAAGTTCAGCAGGCATCTTCATGTTAAGTCGTCTTTCAAGAGTTTATTTTGCCAATTTCGTTTAGCGGTAGTCTTTGTAGAAATGGAAGTATCAGATTGAGCTCATACAGTTGTCCCTGTTTGAAGCAGTTAGCTAACACGACTGCCAGATTTTGGAGCAGTAATGGTTGGTGGTGAAGGGGGCAAATGATGAAATATCGACCGCTCGTGAACTTCGGAGATGCAAGCGCTGAAAAGTGAAACTAGTCAAGCAGAGTGTGAAATAACTGTAAATGGTTCAATACACAGAGGAGGCTCACATGACTGTTGTAGTACTTTGGCACACACACACACAAAGGCTGTGAACTTGTAATGGGTTTTCATTAACTGGTACAGAATGGATGCAATGTAAACTGTAAATGTGAACTCCAGAAAGCAAAAACATTTAGAATGATAGCATTTCTATTTACTTTTAACTCTCCGTTGCACTAATTAAAATCATCAAAATAAACAGCTTTGTGAATCTGACTGCTTTCCAGGCTCTGCTTTTCAGGCTCTGGCAAATTTTGACCAACTGCTCAGCAACAACACTCCAAACTGAAATTTCTAGACTGCAAATTGACAAGATTGGGCTATAAACTGTTTATTTACAGTCCCTCCTATCGCTTAGGGTTAGTTCTGCCTGTGTTTGTTAAAGGAACACAGGTGATTGGCTAATTACAGTTCATGTCTTTACCTGCATTTTTCCATTGACACAACATCACAACTTCTCCCGTTACTGATGAAAGACAACTTTGCTGTAAGCTCCTACTTCCATGTGCTGCAGTGCTCTACTCCAACATTAACACCCACTGTTTGCCAGAGTGTATATTTTGTGAAATTATATGATCTACAGCAAGCTAATGGCTCCGACAGAGCACCAGTCTAGGCCCATTACACCTTAGGGGTGATGCAAAATGCCATTACAACCTACTGTAACCTCTGTACATCTGCACCTGTGTGTGTTTGTGGTGTGTCAGTGCTGTTGAAGGAGGTTAGATATGTATTGACACATATCACAGCAAAGCAACAGTTAGTACACTCAGCTGCCATTTGTAACCACAAATGTGTGTCTTGTTGATCCATACAGCACAGCTGTCATCTCTTTGCCATTTCATTGGGCAGTTCACCAGGGATTTTAAGCGCTCGTCACAGGAGGCTGTGATTGACACGGCAGAAAAGACAGTGAGGCATCTCACACAACTTTGGGCACTCATTGTAAGCACTTCACTGAGCACCAGCACATCGTATCAACAAAGACTCAGTTCATTGGAAAAATAACTTTAATTGTCTTTTATCTTTGTCTGCATTCACACGAGTGTGTATGTTCTCTTGTCTCTATTTACCACTATCAAATTCAGTGACTGTGTAAATAGTCTCTGAGGTAATATTTCTGATTCCATTTGAGGTTTCAGATCTTGGAACTTATATTCATCTCATACATTCCCATTCGACTTGGTGTGTGCTGTTCTCGCCATGCCCATCAGGAATTTTCAGATCCCCCACCAAGCATAAGCAATTCTGTAAATATAAGACTGAGTTAAAGGATCAGCTGTTTTAAATTAGTGCTGACTCATCACATTCAGGTTAAAACGATAACCATCAGCTCAGCAAGCAACAGTGACAGTGCCTTCAACTGTCTGCACAGCCACATTCTATGTATGAAGAAAGAACAATAGCAAAGACTATCGATGATCTGCTTTTTTCTTATATCAATAGCCATTAACTGCTTTAAACTAAGCCAAGCATAGATGATGAAGAGCTAATTGTCCTGTGTTATGTAGATTACTGTATACAGTGATAATGAATGGGTGTCTTTGTTGGTATTGTTACATAAACGGGGATTCATGTCTGAATAAATTAAGCACCCACACATGCAGTACATACATGCAGGCACACATTACGTTTTTCTACTTCTTGCCAGTAGATTCAGTCCTCCATATCACCTCCTTTACCATGTCCCTGCTGTAACAAGCTGCATCATACTCATGTCTGTATATCTCTTATGTTTGAACTATGCCCTTTTCCGCTTCACATGCAAACACACAAGTGTGTCCAAAGTTGCTGGCCTGCATATTTTCATTAGACTTAGACTTAACTTTAAGTTAAGTCCCTGCTCCAGCACACCTGATTCAAATTAAATAAACCTTTTAGCCTATTGTTTTCTGCATGACTCATTAATTTGGGTTGTGTGTTGGAGCAGGGCAATATGGAAAACCTGCGTTGTGGCCATCCAGACGGGCGCTGGGACACCCCTGTCAGGCCCTCATTCACAGTAATAGTCACAACCTCTCAGGATGGACTGTTACCACTTATGTGGAGTGAAGTGACTGAAGCAGCATTCCCTACCAACAACAGAAATATGCTCTTAATGAAGCTCCACAGTCACTATATTTAGTGCAAAGCATGCGTGGGTGTGTTTGTTTGTTTGTTCTCTTGGCTCAAAGCAGCATATGATCGGACAGTGGTTGTTCTAGTGCAGGGATGGTAAACTCTGGTCTTTGAGGGCTGCAGTGCTGCCAGTGTTAGGAATTTTCCTGCTGCACACACCAGACACACATCAGACCTAATGTGTAGACTTGTGTAGAGTCTAACATCAAAAACTGCTAATTACCCACTGATTTGAGTCAGGTGTGTTGCAGCAGGGAAATTCTTAACACTTGCAGGACTGCGGCCCTCGAGGACTGGAGTTGCCCGGACATTTTATAGGGGCAATGCATTGTTGGAGAAGTTTTTGAATTGTTGGTTTTATGAAATGAGGGTCTTCTTTCCATCCACAACAAACTGTGGCATGAGAAGCTCATTACTAAATTTACATGAGGGGTGATGCTACTAAAAAACATGCTAATAACAACGCTTTACAGCTGATTGATACAAACTTTGCGTAATATATTTTAGGCTTTGAACTATATATTGATTTGTACTGCACTTTGCTAAAAAAGGGTTTGTCAGGACACATTTACAATTTGTATCTAAATTGTTAAGCAAGATTAGAAAATACAAACAGATTTGTGACTTTAAAATTAACTTTTTTTCTGATGCATATCTCAAAGTTCACTATTCGTATCTGCTGCAGCTTAGTAAATATGTACCTGAATATATAAATACTATCCCAAATTTAAAAAAAAAGCTTCAGGGCTTCCCACCTTCTCAACCTAATCCTGGTATGATCATACCTCTTGGTCTGAGTGAAAAGCTTAGCATAAAAACACAGGTTTATAAAAGAACAATATTTTAAGATAAACTTTTCATATATTGCTTTACTTTTCTTTAATAGCATCTTGAGCTGCACTTTATAGAAAATAGTCTTCTGCTGTCGAACAGTATCATCCCACGCAGCAACGGTCAAACCTTCCAGTGTAGAGAATATACTCTGAGCACATTTTTCAGTCAAACACGGCTTTAAATATTTTCCATACCTGTCATTGTCAATAACACCTTATCGGCTTAGATAGGCACTTGGAAGTGTTTAATGCCTCATATTTTTTTCTTCTTTTCCCTTGACAGCATCTTTCAGCCTTATTTTTATTTAGCACATCATCTGTGACACCCACAATTCTTGGGTATTTGACAGTTTTTCTCTGTAGTTGATTTCTGCTGTGAAGTAGTACGAAGACTGACTCACTTTACTCAATTTGTTCCTTCTGTGTTAAAAAAAATCGTTATCTTTCTAAACACTCCAACTGACCTCCTAATACGGTTGCTGCAAACTACTTGTAATACTTGCTCTCTGTGGAAAATTGTGTTATTCAACTCGGCATGCTAACAGGCATTGGTTTCTCCTGCTAGCATAAAAGGTTTAGTTTAACCCCTGAATACCTGAATTAGGAAAAACTGGGTAGAAACATCCCATTTTAAAATACTGACAGCTTTATTTGATCTTTTAACAAAATCTGGGTAAAAAACTCTATTTTATTTAATTTTTCTGTAAATTTACTATTTATCACCATGTAATAGGTCAAAATTATTATAGTGTTATCTTCTGCTTTCTGGTATTCACCAGGGTGCAGGAGGCCTGTATCATATGGTGAACAACAAGATTTGAGTAAAGTTTCTACCATAAACTGTTGTAAAAGGTCTCAGAAACAATATGTATCAGATATGCAACATCAGGCTACAAGGGGTTAAAGTAACATTAGCAGCAGCTAATATTTTATTTTACCTATTATGTAACACAGATACAGTGATGCTGTCCTATAGGAGAGTTTCCTTTTACCTGATAGAGCCTGGGGCTGTAGACTACAGTAGGGAAGTACATGGTGTCAAGCATCAGGCATCCAGCCCCACAGGGGCTATGTACAGATTACTTTAAATACATATATTCACACTACAATCTTGTTTAAGTTAGTTGCTTTCTAAATAATTCTCTCATTTGTATTTTTTATTCTGTAATCTACTCCCTGGCAGCAGTTTTAAGTGAATAGCTCAGTCAGGTTCTGTAGAAATGGCCTAATGTTTACTCAGCAGGGCATCTACAGTTCAAATGTTCTGCCACTGTTTAATTTGTTTCCTGCAAGCTTGAGACTGTTTCTACATGAGCAGATGCAAAGAAAAAGGGGGTTTGCAAGCAACAAAGCCACTCCCACTTGTATGTAGTCTGTTTTCAGCAAGCAAATGCTGTGAGTTTTGAATGTGTGAGCAAGTGATGAAAGAGGAGAGCTGATAGTGCCGCTTCAATGAATACAGATGAGAGAAAGCCAAGCTGAATTCTGATCAGGACACATCCTGCTCTCCCTCCTGAATGAAAACACTTCAGCCTTTCTAAAGCCGAGGGAGACGTCGCCTGGTCAATGTGTTCAGGTTTTTGTGTCAAACAAGCTGCCGTTATACAACCGCGTTTTTATCCTGTTAATTAAAAAGCTGGACCCTGTTATGGAAAGTTAAAAACCCTGTTTTATGTTTGAAAACAGCTTTTTTTTTGTCCTAACCTGAGATTTTTTATATACATTATATTCCAACAGATTTTAAACACATTTCAAAAGCATAAGACTTAAAAAAAATGAGTCAATAGAGTATTTAATAGCTACTCTCTTTGCTTGGTTAATAAAAAAAAACATTTTAAAATCTTGCTTGTGTGAAAACAAATGTTTAACTAGCTTCAACAATAACTTGTTCAGTTGACAGGGAAGCGAAGGCTTACGTGTGAAACCTAGCTCGCATGGTGGATTTCAGTTTAATTAGCTGAAGACAACGTGTACTGTTCCAGCCTCATTTGGAATACAAATGCTTTTTGTTGAAAAGTCATGGAGGTCATCTATCGGGCTCATTAAAAACTAGCTCGCAAGGAAAAATTAATGGAGCCAAACACCTTTAGTCGAAGACGTAGGAGGGTAAACCAATGCTAAGGGCCTTTCTTTGTATAGTTTGTATAGTTTGACTTTGGCAGCGCTTGTATAGAAATGAAGAATGTTCATGAAAATTTAGAGACACTTTGACTCGTTCATTAAAGTTTAAACGTTTGAACCTGTGCTTTTTGTCACAGGTTTGTATCCTTTCAGCTCACAGCAGCTTGCTGAGGAGTCAGATGAGTGTAGACACCGTAACCCCAACGGGATTTGTCTTTCGATGTGATTATCAACACTGTGATTGGTTGTAAACCCTGTTGTCACGGCAATGATTTCAGCCTTGATGATGAAAGCTCCTGGGACAGCAATCCACAGTACGCACACTGGCAGACACACTTTCACTCTGTCTCAGTGCTAACCAGTCTCATTCCCCTTTGAGAGGGAGGCATTAGTTGGCAAGATTGAACTTGTGCATGTGTGTGTGAAGGTTTGTGTTGCTGTTGTCTGTCTTCTTACTTACCAACTAATGTACAGAACCGGAATCTGGGGAAAGGCTCAAGCTGCACTGAATTGTACTTGACACTTTATTCTTTCTTTCCTGATTTTCCTTCCTCCACACACCAATCCTTTTTATCTTTTGTCTCTGTGTCTCGTACATGTTATTAAACCACTTTGACTGAGTTAACAACATCTGTGTCACAGTCAAACCAACGAGTGTCTTATCTGCTGCATCATCACAATTGTGTTTATTAAACCTGAAATCTTTACAGGACCAGATCTGCAGCCTCGGCTCAGATGTCTTTATATTCAAACTCTTTGCTGGGATTTATTTTTAATCTCTAATTTTTTTTAATCTGTTTGTGTCTAAAGGGTTGTTATTTTTTTTAAATGTTCTGGTTCAAAGCAGTTTGATGTAGATTTTTGGATTGTACGGGTCACTGTTCAGTGAAAATGGTTTTTAAGTTATTCCTGTGCCCATCAAGCTGCTGATCATGGTGCTGTGATGCTCGTCCAGCAGTTCCATTTTGGCATTATCTCCCCAATCTGTTCACTGTGTGATGCACTTTTTATGGTAAAAAACCAAAGTTTGCCTGTTTTCTTGATTGATGATTTGTTGATGGAGTTCAACATAAAGTAGTAAGCCATGATTTATCTTTCTGATGCTCGGTCATGTGGGGCAATGCTCCTTTTATACCCACTTTTTTTTTTGCCTTTTCTTCTAAAACTTGCAGCTTTTTTACATTTTTAATTTGAAGGTATTTTTTTATATATATACACTGATTTGATCAGATCAGAAACAAAAAAAACTGCTTTAAAATGTTTAAATAAAACAAATTCAAGTGAACTTTTAATTGCATTTAAGACAATTCTCTTTTTTTTCTTAAGAAAGTAAGTTTGACGACACAATCTGAGAATTTCTGGTCTTTATTTTTATGTTATGTTTTATAATTTCATGTGTTCACTCAAAGGTTTCATTCATGTCATACTTGGCCTCCATCCATTGTGTCAATGTGCCTCCTTTACTTAGTTTTTAAGAAGTAGATCCAAAAATTGCTTAAAATAAATTTATGGGATTAAATTTATTCTCACATTAGAGTCAGGGGAAAAAACGTCTATAACGTCTTCTTTTTTTGTCTTCACTGCTTATAATGACCCCTCATAATCAGCTTAATTCTATAATCCAACCATGACGGTCAGAGGAAGTGATTCATCTGGGCGGTTTAATGTTTTGTTGTCAACCTTTGCTTTGTGAGAAACATAGCTTGTCCATCTGTTACTCTGCAAACCATGTGGTCTGATCAGCCTACAAGCACACATTCACGTTCTGAACAGGCTGGATAATCATGTATGATCAATCAGATCAGTAGTGATGCAACTGGCAGAAAAACACTGGATGTTGCTAAAATTCCACTTAAAGGTTTATTTCTGCTTCTCGGGCGTGAATCCACACTGAGTTAGAAAAAGATGTCTTAGTTTTAAACAACAAAAAGTCTCATTAGCTGTTATGCAGACGTAACACTTAGGAATGAAAATTCAGCATCTTCTGCCTGCTGAGCTTATTTTGAAATCTTCTTTTATTGCTGCAGATTTTTTTTTTTTGCCTCTTTGTTTTCCTTTTCTCTGAACTGCTCTCACTAACTCCTCTTTATCTGTAAAACTGAGCTAATATCTTGCTGCATCTTTTTAACTTTTTTGTCTTCATTTCTAATTGTTTCTTCTCGCTCTCATTTAGGGCCTGATGATCCTCTTACAGAACCTTCCCACGATGCACTGGGGCAATGAGGAAGTGAGCGTGCTTCTGGCTGAAGCCTACCGGTTGAAGTTTGCCTTTGCCGATGCCCCCAACCACTACAAGAGATGATGAGTGTGACTCTCCACAGCTGCTCCTCCTTTTTCTGTTCCACATTTCCTATCCTACAGTCATCTGCTGGACTGACAGGCCTCTACATGGAGGGACCTTCCCTTTTCTTAATCCCCCTCCCTTTGCCCATTTTTCCAATGGGCCTTTGAGCTACTAAGAGATTTAAATTAAGGAATGACTGAGAGGATGTGCAGTGTAGCAGTTTAACAAGACGATGATGTGGAGCCTTTTTAAAATTCTCTCTTCATGATCAGCTCTAAAATATGGACGCCTACAGTACGATGCAGAAAACTTTTTTTTTAACATCAGCAGTGGGTTTTTGTGGGAAACCAGGCTGCTCGCGCTGATGCCTTAGAGAACAACCTTAGGCCCAGTGCGGGACCATGAGCACAACCTGGGTCACGTCCTGTTTCCACTACCAAGGCAATATGTTGTTTTTTTGTTTCCCAGGGTTAATTTTTTGTTTTGTTTGTATTACTTTCCCTAATTTTGGATGTACAAAGATGGCAAAAAAGGCATTTGTGCAAACAGTTTGCTTACCTGAGGTTTCTTTTTTGATGGCTAAGCAACCTGAGGAAACATGACCTCCAGTTTTTGAATCATTCAAGGAGCAAATTTGACAGCAGGAGCAATTGGGGGGGAGGTTGTCTCCTACCTCTTTCTATAAATCACACACGCCCCAAATCAGTCTCCCTTTTATCCCGTCCTTCCACCTGCTCTGCAACATCACACCATTTGAGTGTAAGACAAACAGTCACATGAGGCCACAGGTCCGGAGGGTCTCATAAAACATTAAAAGCAGTTGAGAAGCCGTCAGAAGGAAGAGATTTATTCCCACTTGTTGGGTTTGGCCATCTTACTTTTAACTCCCTCACTTGGAACAAATTGTAGGACTACCTCACATTTTTACACACAGAGAAAGAAAACAAATGCTCAGTCGCAGGCCACGTCAGAATCGCTCACAATAAAAAGAAATGCGAAACCATGCCTTTTAAAATGCAAATTTAAAATTTTGCCTTATTCAGGAAACATCCAAAGCAGGTTTCTTCTTGTTTGCTGTCGTCACTTCATCTCCTTCATCCTCTTTAAATGTGATGGTTATTTTTATAGGATTCCAACTGTATGCGTGTGTAAAATGTAGCCGGAGTTACAGCAAGAAAACCGGTTTATCTGAGCTCAGCTTTAGCAAGTGATCCTTATTAGTCAGTCACCCACAAGCCTTGTTCATTCTCTATATAAAATCAATAGGAGACCAGAAGAAGTTTTTTTTGGACTTTGAATGCAGTCATAAATGTTTGATCCATATTGGTTCTTTTATTTAAATGACGTTTAACCAGCACTGGGATGCTGCAAATATGTCTGCTCCTCTTTAACATCCTCGAGTGTACAACATTAACTATCGGGACTGTCCTTGTCTTGTATTTATTCTTTAGCACCTTTAAACATGGCTGGGTTTAAAAAAAGTGGGCTTTTTTGCATCGTAAAATCCTGAAATCCACCCTGAAATATCAACACTTTCCTGTTGATGTCTTTTTTTTCTCCTATCAGTACATACCTAATATTGTAACAGAATGACTCTGAATCAATAATCAATTTAGAAATACAAACAAATTGGAATCTAAATTCATTACAGAAATCAAAGGGATATCAAGTTTTGTGTTTTGTAGTGTTATTTATTTTTATTATTGTATCAGAAATGACTTTGTAAGAAAAAACAATAAAATGAAGCAAACTTTCTCCTAAAGGTTTTTGTCACATTTGGTTCTCTTGACTTGGACGGTTTAACAAACCACAAGTCAAAACACCCTTTAAATAAATTTGCGTTTAGTAATATTTCACATAAAAAATGCTAAATTTTGTGCACAAAGCTCCTGACATTGTTGCACCTCAAACATCAGTGCATGGCTCGTAGCTCAGCACACACACGTTAGCCAAAGTCACTCGCACCGAAGACGTGGTGCTGGTTGGATAATCAGACATTCATGACATAACTCAAAGCATTCAGAGCCTCCTGTCGCGACTCCACCAGGATCCATTATTGTCATTCGAGCTAGCAAAGGCGGCGAGCGTAGGTGTGTGAAGGAGAGACGGAGGGAGGGTGTTGTTTCTTCTCTGAGAGCTGTCAGTCTTTGATCACACGCTGAGATTTTTTCTCTTCCCTCATTTCTTTTTTTTACACAATCTGAACCAGTTTCACAAGCCACTCATCTCCCATGCTCCCTGACAAGGAAAAAACTGCTCTTAATTTGAAAGTCTACATCCTTTTTTTCTCTCCTCCTTTTGTACGAGACATATTCTTTCAATCAGCACTTTAAAGATTTGTCTCTTCAGTGTGTTTTTTTTTATGCTGACGTATGTTTACATTTTTGAGTGTTAAGTTGTGCCTGACCCTGAAAACTCAATTTTTTGTTTGATTTTTGGAACAAAAACAGTTTAAAAACAAAATTAAGGCATTTTGAATTTGCTTTTATTTGATATACAGTATCTGTTATTTTCCCTCTGTGCTGCTCAAACCAACATTGTGAGCTGTTTAGTAATTCTGTGGGTATTTAGGGCATTTTAATAGCTCAAACTTGGCAGCAGGATGTCCAATAATCCTGTCCCGCCACTGAATAGACCCGTCAATCTGACACTGAAACTACATACATGAGAACCGCTGTAGTTTTAGTGATAGTCAGCATTTACAATTTGAAGAGCTAAAAGTTTATAGACTCTTATTTTTTTATTGTATCATAGATTAATAATTAATTATTTCATACTTACCTAGCAATGCCATAAAGCACATTACCCAACTCCATGAGTTTTAGCAGTAAAAAAATGACTGTGCTTAAACGTGGCATTATGTTGCCATTCACAGATGCTATCAGTGCTAACGTTAGCACCTCCTTCCTCTTTGTGTTACATGAAGTGATTTGGAGTTGGGCATCCACAGCCAATCTGCTCTCCTGGATTATGTTGGCTCTTAATTGTAATAAAAGAAGAATATCTTTTAATTTTCAAGTCCATCTCTGCCAGTGAGGATGTTGACGTATTATCTTGCCTTCTGGCAGCAAATCACAGCCCCGTTTCCAGATTCCTATCGGTTAAATCAGTTCATGGCGATAACATCAGCTTATTTAACCTGGTTGTTAGAGCTGATAAAATCTGCATGTCCACTCAGCAGGAGAATCACTGGCTTCTGGCTTAAAATGAGAAGCTGCTTTGTCGGCTTCTGATTGAAATCAGCAACACACACTTTCTGGGCCGAGGTGTTAAAATGACCACAGTCACAAACACGCATAAAAATGTAATGCTTGATGGGTAAACATAAGAAAGGAGGGCAGGAAAAACGGACAATATTTGTCCGATTTATTATCCAAAGTTCTGCTTCTAACAAAGTTAAGTTGCCTTAATTCCCAGATTTATATTGATAATGATTTCTGTCTGAGAGACGGCGATGCTCTGGAGCTGCAGCTCACTCTCACTGTACTCTGCAAACGTGTGTGTGTGTGAGAATGATAAGTAAGAGAAGGTTTGAAACCCCTCCTCATCACTGGATCATTTAAATAATGTCTCTTCATTGTTGCTATAATGTTAGTTGCAGTAATTACCCTGGGGGCAGAAATCAGCCGCCTACTTACAAATCTACTAAATTTAATAAACAAAATCACGAGCAGATTTATTTGCTCCCAATCTGGAATCAACCTCTTTCTTGCACACACATCTCCATAGTGATCGGTGGCTTCACACACACACACGGACAGACTTCATTCACGGGAGCATTTTCAGGCTGGTTTCTGAAAGTCACACTTTCAGCTGCTTTATTTGTGTTTGAGTAAAGTACGTGTGTGAAAAGCAAATCCTCCCCCTTGTCTTCGGCGCCAGAGAACAGAGGAATAAATCTAATAATACTAGATTTGTGTGGGTGACAGGAGTAGTGGTTCTTGAATTTAAAAATGTGTACAGAAACAAATCTGTAAATAGAAAGTGTAAATAAATCCTATATATGACAAAAGTGCTTTGACCATGTGTCATGTTATCCCTGTGTGGTTTCTTTTAGGCAAGTGATGTGCTGCAGCTGTGAATATTGGATGTCCTAATGCAGAGCGAACAGATGCTGCGTTTCAGAGCACTGTGACTCCAGCACCTCTCTGAAGCCTTGCGGCAACCCACATCTGCAGTGGAGATATCTGTCCTATCAAGCAACCCCGTGGTGAAGTCCTGTACGGTGCAAAGGATGCAGAAATAATGAATGAATTGTGTGTATAATGAAAGCAATCGCTAAGCTTGTGTGTGTTCATGCATAAGGAAGCGTGGCAAGCAGGCGGCGGCTGGGTAATGCGCCGCGTGTATTGGTTGTATTTATGCATTATTCTCATACAAGAGTCTAACAGGTAAACACTTCTTGTCTGATCCCTCTGGAGGACATGGCAGCAACAGCTTGGTTAATGAGACTTTCCCCTCTGTGTGTGTTTGTGTGTTTTTTTCATAAGACTGGAAGAGAAGAAGATAGAAAAGACCAAAAGGAAAGAAAAACAAGAGCAAAGCTGCATTCACTTGCAAATGTGAGCTCCTACCTGTGTGCACGAGCGTGCGCGCTCATGCAGCTGCAGCCCACAGTCGGAGCTCCCCCTTTGCTCTCGTTAGGCTGACTGATGTTCACACAGGCAGCCAATTATGGAGTGCCGGTCACCGAGGACTCCAGTCACTTCATGGGAAATTAAAAATACATTAAAACCAACAATGGTCACAGGAAGGAGCCTGCTTGTGATCGTGTATGCGCGCGCACACACATTAGTGTACTTGGAGAATGAAAGATGGAAGAGGTGCCAACAAAGAAGCAGCTGGAGCTCACTGTGTAGCTGAAGAGGTACAGCGCAATAATCAGCATAATCAACTCTTTCAGTAGTTTTTTTTCTTCCTCTTTTATTTTTCTCCGCATATTTTGGCTGTTTGTTTTTATTTGTACACGATGTCACTGTGTTATTATGCCAGCCTTTACAGTTTGCCTCCCACTGCCCTTTTAACTCTAATTTACTGATCTATAAAGTAGAATTTAACAGTCCGGCTCAAGGACTTAATGTAGTGAACATTCTGCTGTTACTAATGCCGAGTTGAAGGGAGACTTAGTTTTATAGAGTTTCCGGTTTGTCTGAAATCAATCTGTAAAATGAGCTTTTGAAGATCCAAACTGCAACCGTTTTATGTAGTAACAATGAAAGAAAGCATGCAGATTGATGATCTCTGTGTAGAGGATTTCAGATGCACTGCTGAGGCCCGTCACAACTGTGATGTAAATCTCTTTCGATTTAGTTTCTGAAAAGGAAAACCAAACATGTGTGGCTGCTAATGGAAGATCTTTCCTGACTCAGTTCAGTAACATTATAATAAGATGAGCCAATCAAAGCTATCCTTGTCTTTATGTTTAAAAAACTATTAAAATCAGTCTGTCACACGCACGTTTGTCTATCATATCTATCTAATCTTATCTAATCTTATCTATCCATTCTATCTTATCTATCTGTCTAATCTTATCTATCTATCTGAGAAGTTGCCATGGTGACACAGTGGCTTGTGCATGAAATTACACTGTATAATGTCTGTTTCTGAGATTTGGGTTTTATTATGTTACAGCTATCAAGTATAGAACTAAAGGCCATTTATCAAAAGAATAATTGTTTAAATGAAAGTCACCGTTTACTCTGAATTTTGCCATTTTTAACAGTTCTGCGTGATACAAATGATTCAGTCCCATTTTCAGACTGAAAACATCACTTTGACTCCAAAGACTTCTATTCTGTTCGATTCTGCAGTCCTTTAGCAGACGCTTTTCTCCAAAGCGACTTGCATTAAACTTCAGTCAGAGTGGATTAATTCTCCTAATTTGTTTAGAAATGATCTTTTGAAAGAACCACTGTGTTGCTGCTGGAATCTAAATCATTATCGTCATCAACACACTTACTTAAACTGGAGTTAAGTAGCCAAAGGAATCCCACATGGATCTATTTTAGTCCCACAAGATTCTTTGAGTTAAGCTTCATGTAGAAGATATTCCAGTCAGTAAATTGAAAATAATAAATTCATGGTTTTTACTTAAAGGCAGCTTATCATTTTATTTTTTTTATCTTTCATCATGTTCCAGTGAATCTTTTATTTTACCTGTTTTAGTAACTTATTTTTATGGATAAAATAGGAGGCCAAGAGTTTAAGATAAAAGTAGTTTTTTTTTTTTCGTGCAACAGTGTTGTCTTAACATCTATTATATCTATTTTTTTTTTCTGTAGGAATGTTTTGCTTTGTCATCCAGCTGGTGGAGATTAATCAAATACCTGCATGCAGCCCGTGATGGAACACGACAGGTGCATCTGATCACAGCTGAAAAGATTAGCACGGTCACTGAGAATGTATAGTGTGTTTTTTCATCAGGCTGTTGCTGAATGTTGGCTCTGACTGGTGAGTCTAACGTTTCATTTGCAGCTTACGGCATCAGGTGGAAGTCATGCAGGAAACTAATCCAATGAGTTGTGTATTCCCAGTAAATCTGACCAGACCGGACCTTTAACAACTGTTTGGCTGCAGGTAGAAATCCCCAAAACTAGTTTCTAAATGCTAAAAATTATATTCAACATTTTAATTCACAAGGGAAAGTTTTACTTTAGTGTGCTTGCAACAGGGGAATTGGGATTTATCAACTGCTGACACTTAGCTGAAAAAGCTCCTTTCCCTGAAGATGTGAAACAGTGGGTTATTTCACTGATTAAATTGGTCTATTTAAAGAATGCACTTTACTTGAACTCTTTCTTCAAAGAGCTGATCTGTCCTTTAACTTATCAAGCCATATTTCGAGTTGATGATTTGAATCAAGAACGGTGCAGCAACTTTGACATGGCACCTATTTAACATCTAGCAGGTAAAAGCTTCTTACTGTCAGTAACAACAAATTACACAGGAGGGGAATATTTTTACTCGACTTCACACAGAGCGTGACTTGAAACTCTAGGAGCTTTTTTTTTATGACTGCTTACTCATCACATCAAGCTGAACTTGAGCTTGGCTAAGCTTCTATCAGATCCACTATGCATCTGCTCATCCCCACTGACACCGAATTGACAAGTCTTTAGACGTGTGTCACTCTGGATCCATCTCCTCTCGTTGTTTTCAGACAGATATTAGCTCTGCATGAAAAAACAGCGGCAGTTCATTTCAGTGGTATCACTGCAATACTGAAGAAGTATAATCAAGTATATACTGTATGGTTCTTTCTTTGACTGCAGGCCCACTTGCTCTAAATAAGGTTTAATGGAGTGAAGTTTAATGTTTGGAGGAAATGATAAATGCACCTGTCTCTTTACCTCTGGTTGCAAGGCTGTGTCGTGCAGAGCATTCTGAATTGTTACTTACAGCTATTACTTAATGGTCATTCAAACATGACTGTTATATAACAAAGCAGATGTTTACTTTCAGTCTTTGCAAAGAGTTTTGTGCATTAAACCTGACAAAACTAAAGACTACTGCTTGTTCTGTTGAATATTAATGTTATCAACTGCATCACCTTTAGTTCTTGAGCACCGTTTTTTCTAATGTGCTTCTACACCAGGTGGCACTTGTGTATTTGAATGAAAAAAGGAGTAGTTCTGCCTTACCTATCTTGCAACCGAATGCACCCGTCATCTCCGTGCAATAAAAGATAAAGGACTTTTTGTGACTGTATTTCTTTGATAGTTACAGTTTTAGAAAATCTAATGCAATATTAAGTAAAGGTTAAAGGTGGAAATTTAGCATAACTAAACAAGGTTAAAGTAACTCATACATATGATCACTCAAAAAGATTAATTGATAATGCTTTTAGGCAAATTGGATTGGCTGAAATACAGACAAGCAGCTAAAATGGTAGACTAGGTAAATATTATATATAAAAAATAATGATGTTACAGGATCGATGCTGTTAGCTGATCAGTGGATCCATGTTTTAGTTCGGCTACATATGAAATAATAGAACAGAAAAAAGAACATGTGACTATTTAAACGTGAAATTGAGACTTTTATATAAAAACATTTGTGTAGTTTGCATATTTAATTTTTTTATGTCAGATGCAACTGAACTAAATTGAATCTAATAGTGTTTAGCATCTCCTGAAAATAGATTAAATGTTCGTTAGTGATGAAAGGAGTTTTATTTTAAATAAACTTTTGCAAAATTGTGCATTTGCAGGAAAACAGCCTTATCAATTGATCGGCCATGATTCTATAATTACTTTTCTTTATACATACAAAGCTAAACTAATATTAATTATTCAAATAATGTTTTGCAAAACAAAATATAAACACACTTTACTGTTTAAGGGGTTACAGACACGTTTTTGTCAGATGCCTCCATCACGAGGATATATGTGTGAGTGATTATGTGAGACTGCATATCTCCTCTTTATCCACAAAACTGCTGTCCTAGCTAAAATGATAGCTGACCCCATGACCTACGCCTAAGTGACTATAGCGAAAAGGACAGAATGGTTACCACTGACACATTCAGCATATGTAATTAACTTGTGTCTGTCTTCTCACTTGGCAGTCTAACGAATTCAGCTGAATCGACTGTAGATTCACTCGCACATTACTGAAAGCACTCATTGACCTCTTTTAACTTGCTTTGAGGTTAAACTAATATTCTTCAGAGGGCCAGACACTTAATGCAAGATATATGTGCATGTGTGGAGATCAGGTGTCTGATTAGCTTAATGTTAGTGTATTTGAGGGAGACTTGGACCATCTTCAGTTTGATCAATGTTGTCATTTCTGCTGTGAAATGACACTACAGATTGCCAGGCAGCATCATCTTTAGCATGAGGAAAAACCTCAAACTGTGACAGTAAGCTAGCTGATAAGATGCCATAGTTTGTGTGTGTTAGAAGACAGACGGACAAAGCTTTTGTCATACTGTATTGACATATTTTTGGTAATAGTGTGTTTGATTTAGTCTCAGTGTGTGTGGTTGTTCTAAACTGTGAAAATGCCCCCTTGTAAGTACCCGTCAGCAGGATATCATTGCAGTTTTATCAATGACAAAAATTCCTGAATTGATTTGAAAACTTTTTTCATAAGTCAGCTGGTAATTTTAGCCACTCTTTAGTTGCATGTTTAGGATTACATTTACAATTTTCTAGTGGCAGATTTCAGCTCCTTCCAGTGGTTTTTAGTTAAATAGAACTAGTTTTTTTCATCAAGGTCACACTCTTCTTGCTCTATAACCAGTCATGGTGTTGAATCTGTGCTTTGGCTAAAAGAGGTGCATGTCTAAACTGGTTTCTTTGCATTGTGTTTGCACTTAAATGCAAAACAATCTTCATCAGAATATGCTAGCACGACTATTGTGGTTGCTAAAACCACACAGTGCTCCAGGTCACACTAGCACTGTTGGTCTTGTGTTTTTTATTTTTCTTTTCTTTTCTTTCCTCCGTAACTGCAAGCTGGAGGCAGCTAAACAGTTTTTGACTGTGAACCTTCTTGATGGCTTCACAAACAGTTGAAATGCTTTGGTGATTATCTTGTATCCTTTGGCATTAGTTTTTTTTAAAAATTATTTTCTTTATGCTTTCTGGTTGTGTTTGTTCCACTGGAATATGGAATATGTTTTTTTTTTTACTAAACCACCCCCCCCCCCCTTTTTTTTTTTTAGATCCAGTAAAGCGTTATAACTTAAATAGCACATATACAGGTGGACCTCATTGTTATTAGATAGAAGTATTAAATCAGCTTTATTGCATTAATTTCAGAAAAAAAATCTAATTCTTGTACATGTGTCCAACCAATCTGGCCAGATGGGTTTTCCATTAAGCAGGATTAAAGAAAAGTCTCTTATTTTGATAGGTTTGAGTCATCAATGTGAGAATTTCCCTTTATCAATGTGGCTTTAATGACCCAGCTGAGTTACCATAGTAACTGCTGCTCCAGACTTAAGCTTTTAACAAACTCCACGAGAAGCAAGAACTTTTCTCTCGTTCTCGAGTTTCCTGGAAAGGAAAAATGATGCCGTTTTGTTTGCACGAATGAAGTTGAAGACAAATGATCTGGTTAATTATGAAATAAATGGGTCAGTTGTTAATTATAGGACCAAAACATCCCACCCGTAATCATCCCTGCCCCATTGTAAATGAGCCTCTCCTGGAGTACGTAACAAGCTTTACTGTCGAGCTGTTTTACTCGCCTCAAAGAATGACCGATGAGTGGAAACAGCAATGACAAAAGATGAATGTTGCACTGCTAATGTCATGTAATACGTTCATGTGAAACCAAATAAATAAAAAAAACTATGCAAGTCTGTCCTGAATCTGTTGGGAATAAATACAGTTGATAGATTTTATAGGCAAGTTAAATTAAGGATGGCTCATTGGGAATATGTCGCTTAAGTTTTCATATCTAACAGTGAAATACTGAATGAAAGCCTGCTGATGTTTTCGGTATACTCTGAAGAATTATTTTAAATATGGCATCTGACTTTTTGGCTTAAAGAGGCTTAAATTTGTTTACTGATAAGGAAGAAAAAGTGAGGGGTCTTCACGGGTCATCAATCCCTTTTTAAATACTAGAAATAAAAGAGGCCATGCTCGTGTAAATGGAAGAAAAAAGTATTGACTTAAGGAAGCTTTTAACTGCAGGATTTCTTCCTTTGGGGATGCCTTAGAACGATGGAAGAAAAATGAGAGTATCATACTAGACCAAACTGGGTGCAGTAAACGTGACACATGCTTTGACTTACTGTGAAGTTCTCCGTGGACGTGAGCCCTGTTTTTAATTAGACAACCTGATCAGCCCGGAGGGACTGCAGGAGAGCAGAATGCAAGTGGAAGGACAAACTGCAGGTCTAATTTCATATGGGAAGGAACTTATGGCAACTTTATCAGGACAGCGTGTAAGAGGCAAATGGAGAATATCTGTCAAAATGATGGTTTCTAATTAAGCACAAAATAATTGCTGTTTGAAGCAATAGTCAGTCCTTAATGCTCTGTAGGCTGCATTATTAGAAAGCTCTAATTATCTTTGGTGATAAGGTGGTAAACAGCTTTACATACTCGCCTCTCCTCTCTGACCAGTCAGCTTTGCCTCTTGCTTGAAGAGTCTGAACCTGTAGCTTTGTTATTTTTAGGGCATTCGGTCATTCGGCAGGTTTAGGCATCTGGTTCTCCTCTTGATGCCCATTTCTTCTCATGTCTTTAAGGAGATCTTTCTCACTATAATCCAGGTGGTCTTTGCTATTATTAACTGCAGTCTGGTGATTGGTGTTGTGCCCTCTTCTTAAGCAGACTGCACCGCAGTCGCTAACTTTAGATGCATCTTAAAGATGTCTCACGGTTAAGGTTATTTTTGGACTTGCACAACATTGCTGAGGTCTTCCAGTCTGCTTTCAGATCCCGACATGTGACAAAATCAGGTTTATTGAGGGTTTTTAATGATATTTTCCTGGGATTATGTGGTCCTGGTCCTACTTGACTTACGAGTCACATTCAACACAGTAGACCATAAGATCCTGATGTCACAGCTTCCAAACTTGATAGGAATTAAAGGTGCTGCATTAGACTGATTCAGATCTTAGTAGATAGAACCAGCCGGCTTTGTATCTGTTACGGCTCTGGTGTCTTATAGGGTTCCTCAAGGCTCGCTTTGGAGGCCCCTGTTTTTGCTGTATCTGCTTCCTTTACGGTTCATCTTCAGAAGTTGTATCTTTCCATTTTTATGATGATGATAGCCAAATATACCTACCTCTAAAATAGAACACTGACATTTTTTTTTATTTCTCTTCTGTCTTGCTTCCATGACTTCAGAGTGGATGGTCCTGAGTTTCCTTGGAACATGTATTTTAGGGGCCAAAAGCACCCATTTTTCAAACCATGTCACTACCTGAATGGATCTAAATAACATACACATCCTCTCAAACTTCATGTCTCCTTTAATCGTGCACAAAAACCACAGCAAGTGCACCATTCAAGCTACGAATAAATCGCATCCAAGCTCTTGTTTTATTCTGTTTTTGGTGTATTTCTATGGCAGCATTACAGCACAACTCACAGGCCCGGTTATATATACTACTGCCTTTTCAGTGGTTTGCAGAAGGCTTTAAAGAGATTAAATAGGTTCTCTTTCCACATGGATGTAACCTAAAACCAAGTCAGAATTTGCACACCTATTTGAGAACACACTCTATAGGAAATAATATGCTGCCAGGTCACTCACAAAAGAATACATGCATGTGGAAATGAAGCATTCGACCTGACTTGGTCTCGTTGTTTGCAGCAACATGCTCAGTAATTGCCCCATCCATCCATTTTCTTTATGCTCTTGATCTTATTCAGATACGAGGTGTAGAGGTCACCCAGTCTATCACAGGGTAATGGATAAAGTAACAACCAATCACATATCTTCCTGCGTAGGGTCAATTTAGAAGCATCGATTGAGTTACCGAGTTACCACACCAGTGTGCAGCCCACTTTTTTTTTTTTTGCACCATAAATTCTCCTGACGACCAGCAATGCATATTTGTGCATTGTTGTACACATTTACTTTCTGCTCATCGCTTTCATCCTATACGTGGCACTGTCCTAATGCTTCTTAGAGAGGAGACCCGTAGTTTTAAAATGACACCACACATGTGGGAGTGTCGCCTTATTTACTTTCCTTTTCCCTTTCCAAAAAGGGAATGGTACGATGGAGTAGTAGGGCCACATTGGGCAAAAAAATTTGGAGGATTATTCTTTTTCCTCCCTTCTTCAATTTGAGAATAAAGTCAAAGTCGAAATAATATTCTCGTCTGTTCTACTTTTATTCTTGAAACTGTATTTTGACTTTATTCTTGACATTTCGAGTTTATTCTCAAAGTGAAGAAGAGGGGGGGATCCTCCAAAAATGTTTTTCCCAGTGTGGCCCTAATACTCCTTCGTAGAATGGACCTTTTTTATAAGCATGTTTATATTTAAAGTGTTTCTTTAATTATTTTTAGGCTTAATTTTTAATAATGAACATCTAATGAATATTTGAGCACCAAATGTATTTTGTTTAAAGGGAAAATGACATATTAACATATACTGTAGTACACATCAACACTTTAGCTGTGTCTCAATCAGCGCACTTTGCACACTATATTTAAGTGCATTTACATCTGACATTACGCACTACAAAGTGTGTGAAGTAGTGTTAGTGCACTGATTGAGACACAGCCTTTGTGGGGTTTTTTCTATTGCAAAGCTGTGTCAGAGGCTGTATGAATTCATGACAAAATTACTGAAGAATTATTGTGATTAGAGTCCACAGCAGAACTTCCAGCATTGCATTGACAAAAAAGTATTCAGAACCTGTCCTCTCCAACTAGCAAAATCTATCTGAGATGTGTGAAGTACCAAATGTTTCTCCGTGTGTCCAAAAAATCCCACTGCTTCCTAGTCTATCATAAATAAATGGTCTTTGTGAAGCAGAAAAGCCTATCAAATTTAAATAAAATGAGGTAAAAACCAAATATTCTTTGAAATATGTGTGTTTTTAGCACCTCAATGACTTGATTATGTGTGATTTTTTTCCCCTGGGTCTCAGGAGGATATCCTGGCCTTGACACAGTTCAGCTGTATATTCTCCAGCTATCTCTCCTCCTGTTCTGGAGCAGGTTATCACACAGCTTTGGAAGGGCTTCTTACTCAAGCTGCCTTGTTAGCAGTTCTACATAATCTCTATCAGAATTTCCAAAGAGGACTAAACTGCTGCATTTCATGCAAGTGGTGGTTATGCGGATTGGCAAGGATTTCCAAATCCATCAGCCTGACGTGTCGGTGAGAAAACAAGCCATGTGCAGATTATTGCAGATGATCCGAACACTGTCGTTTGATGTCGAGTGAAGGGGAGTTAAACAAAGCATTTCCTAAGAAGGCTATTGAAACTGCCATTCTGTGCACAAGGCCACAGCCCATTTTCATTTAGCCAGAGTTTTTTAAAAGTGAAAGCAGCTCAGATCTTCCTCTACCTATCGGTCTTAAAGTGAAAGGCTTTAACTGTATCTCTGTATTTTACTGTATTACTAAAAAGAGGAATTATTTGATATCAGATTTAGTGTCTACGTGTCCTATGGTCACGAGAGGTGGGTCGTGACCGAAAGAATGAGATCCCGGGTACAGGCGGCCGAAATGAGCTTCCTCCGCAGGGTGGCCGGTGTCT
>JBAMHV010000025.1:8688375-8711679 GCA_037177535.1 Pseudomugil gertrudae
CCAGTAATGAAAGACAGGAAACAAATGTGCTGCCTTAAATTCAGGAAGTAGTGGAGCTGTGCACAGAGCCCATTGGAAGCCAAATCAGTTTTTTTAAATTCAACAAATATTTAATGACACAAAATGGCCATGAATTTTTTTTGGTGCTGTTGGACAAGAATTTAAAGCAAACATATTTTTAACTGAGGGCTTAATTGTGTATCCAGCATATTTGGTATGTTTGCCACAGGGACAAGGAAACTGAGATTTTTACAAGGGCCTCAGTTTTAATTTGGACCATGTTTTTTTTACATAACGTGAAATAAGCAGTAACAACTACATGCAATGATTTTTTTTTCTGAAATTACTACAGTCTTGACCCTTCGCTCTTTTTTTTTGTAAGTTTCAACAAAAATGGTAAACAGTTGAATCATTTTGATGTAAAGGCCTATTTTTGCTTGATGCAAAAGACAGATATGCAGGTTGGGAACTCAGGAACCACCAAAATAAAAGTACCTGAAAGACACAAAAGTTGTTGAACACCAAAGAAAATAGTGGTTTTATTCTTCTACTACTTCTGGTGTTTTTGTTGTAAATTACTTCATGGTGGTAAATTATGCTTATCAACCAGTGTCACAATACAAAAGTAAACTTGGAATCAACACTGCCCAATGGTGGATGAAGTGAAAGAGTCCAGGAAGTATGAGAGTGCGATGTATGAGGACAATTGAATTGGACGTCCCTAATTGCAAACATAAAGGAGTATAATGGGCCTTAAACCTTAAACTGGAAGCTGCTAATGGTTGTTTTCCTCAGAATTGTTGAGGTAATGCAATGGTTTTCAATTCATTTAAATATTTTGTAATTATGCAAGCAAGAAAACTTTAGAAAACACTTTACAAAAACTTTGCTCTTCTTGTGTAATCTGGATCCAATTAGAAAACCAAAAAAGGATTTTTTTGTCACGTGGAAAATTATAATCTGGTGATACAGAAGAGTTCAGCTTATCATGGCTTTATGTGAACAGCTCAATGATCTCATTTTGGATCTTGAAAACTGATGCAAATAAAATTCTGTCCATATAGATTTATATTACTTGAAATGCTGTAACCTTGTAGCTGAAGTAAATTTCTGGGAAGCATGACAATTTCTCTCATTCACCCCCTTAGCCCCAGTTAGTTTTTACATTTCCGCCTGACAAGACATCCCCAATATGGAGTCAGTATTGGCTTCACAGCTGTAGGACAAAATCAAAAATCACCTCCATTGAATGTTTCATTTTCTGCCCCTGTTGAAAAATAGCAGTGCATTTTCATTTAAAATCTGATCCAGGCTTTCAGGACCTGCACGTCCACGTTAAAATAGACAAGCGTTTTTTAAAGCTGTTGGATTGGTTGGTTTTGTAGAATTTTTACAACTTTAAGAAACCTTGTTTGCCATATTGGCAATCAGCTTCCGTGAATATTATTGAAAGTCTTTTTCCCTAATTTCTTAATTTGATTGACCACCAACAGAGTAACAGAGACCCACCCCCGAACATCCCATTAAACACGTTGAACCAACATTGGGCATGCACTTATGAGAGAGAGTCAGCTGTGATGAAGAAAACTGGCGAATGACACACACTGTCTCTTATTTCTCATCTTATTCTGTCCATAATTTAAGCAAGACACGTTTATTTGTATAGAAAAAAGGTTTTTATCTTTTAATTAAAAGTGTCTATATTCTGTGAAAGTTTAATATCTGGTAGTTTGTTCCACTTGTTTGCAGCATACCCACTACATACTGCTTAATGTTTAGTCTGGATTAGTTGACCCTGTGAATCTAAGAGCTCTGCATAGTTTTAGATACTCTGAGCATTTCACAGATGTGATTTACACCGGAAGTCAGCATCTGGATGAGAATGCTCATTTTGGGAAAGTCCTGTTGAAGGACTATTATAGTAATGATCTTTCTGGGAAACTAAACTTCTATTCCTGTTGAAGATTCTGAGTTGGTAAAAAGTAGAAAAGATTCTCTAATCCAGGTGTTTATTTGCTCCAAACACTGACACGGTAGGTCTGTTGGGCTGCAGTCATCATTAGATGTTAAAGGGAGCATATACAAGTTGAACAACTCTTACTCAGATTAGCTGCTCTGGAATTCTGACCTTCTAAATAGGATCTAAATCAGTTAAGGACCACTCCAGAAAGTCCAACCCAGTTTTCCGGCCCGTGCAGCAGGATTCTGTGATCCACAGTATCAAACGCAGCACTGAGATCCAACAGAACCAGGACTGATACGTGACCAGAATCTGTGTGCAACCTAATATATCATAGAAGCATCTAGAGTCATTTTCTTTAGGAGGTTTAATGGCAGCTAATTTGCCAATGAGCTTTTGACGATAAAACTCAGTTTTAAATGACAAACTATTTCTTGTATGATTTAGAAATAAATTTGATTACATTGAGATCAGAGTTCTTACTTGGTTTTTAGTTTTTATATTTTGTGTGGTAATAATGTGTCTAATTGTTTTAGTTTTTTCACTGAAATTGAATCATTTCTGACATTTCTCAGTGAACAGGAGCTCTGGGCTGACCTGTTGAGGTGTGAGAATCATTGACATTCATCCCGCCTGTGCATCCGTAGATGCTGCTCTCTGGCTTTTCACACTTCATTATCATTTCTCAGGCTTTGTTTGTACAGCTCATAATGGACTTTAAGTTTTGTTTTCCTGCACTTCAGTTGAACTTTCCTGCATTCTTTATTTTTGGTACCATATTGGTATTTTGCCATGTTTTCTGGTTGCTTTCAGGTGCATGACATGTTTTCAGAGAGTTCATGTCAAATCAAGTCACATTAAAGAAGATGAGATTCTCTGTAATGGAAGCTTGTAATTATATTTGACACAGTGATCCATCACAGCAAACCATCTACATAGGCCTGTACGACTAAGCATCACTGAGTTCAGGGCAAAGCCTTATACCTGTTGCCTGTCAGTGTGTGTGTGTGTGTGTGTTCTCTCTTCCTGGATGGCTGTGTGTCAAATTGTTAGCTGCCACAGTAATTTTATGCGATTCAGCTGATTGTATCATAAGTAGTGTACCCTGTTTGCTACTCCACCGAATCTTAACTGTCTTTGGGATGCTCACTCTAACCTCGCTACAGCATGGATAGCTGTCTACTGTGATTGGTTGGAGTTGTTTGTTGCAAGCAGCCTGATTGGGCGAGGTTTCTGTTTTATTCTGCATTGTGCTTGATGCTCATTTCCTCCTCCTGCAGGAGCTGGTTAGGGGGGGTAAGACGGTTGTCTTAGTAAGCGATAGCTTTGTGTGTTCGTGCAGGCTGCTGAATGAGCGCACATCACAGTGCACTAAGCTGAACTACATGCTGCATTTATGCATTAATAGTCAGCTCTTTTCCTTTCTTGTTGCCTTTGGTCTGAATGATGTGTTTAAACTCTTCATATTTCTGAAGAACACTTGTCTGCACGTCCAAGGTGAAGTAAGATGCTCTGCAGGGTTAGAATACTGATCACGGTTGGGGGAAAAACCTGGTTTGAATAACAGAGTCGATAACCAGCTTCGCTGTAAGTTGTCTGGGTAAGTTAATCCAGGTAACTGTGATGAGGTATGCTAATCATGCTGTGTTGTGCATGCTTCTGATAACATTTTTTTCTCCAGTGAAGCAGTATTAGAACAATTGCTATAGTTTGTTTCTCGTCTTCCACATAGGTTGCTTCAAAAAGAGCAATATAAGTCCATATAAATATGAACACATTTGTCTGTAATACAGGGAAATGTCTTGTGACTTCTTTGAGAATTTCTGGGGCAGATCCCTCTCATCTGAGGCAGGAAAGATCTATTTAGTATACGGTGCATGGTTATGCCCACATGGTCCTCTCCTTTGCTCTGGCTGGTCAATAGAGCTTTGCAACAAGGGCACAAGACGGCAAGAGTGGAAAGGTTGATAATGAAAAGACCTTCACCGGATGTTCACACTGTTCTTTTGCAGGTTCCCGCGAGAACGGGGCACAAACATCTGAGAAAAGATTTATCCCAAATTGGACGGGGCTTTTCCTCTATAAGCATTCTGATTTCAACAGTAATTAGATACATTTTCACTTAGCATAAAATGTGGTGTTATAATTAAAAACAATAGTTTGCAACCCTGCTATTTTTATTAGTTCTTTGTTTGTAATGTTTAATTAATAACCAAAGTACAACATGACAAAAACTATCAGCAATGATGTCATGAAATGTATGGATTATAAATTCCCCTGAACAAAGCAAGAATTCATGATTAATTTCAATGCTGATCCATTTAAAGCATTTTTTCTAAAAGAAAAAAAAAATCCTTCATGGATTTATTGTAAACTTAATTGTTTCAAGTCAAAACTAAACAAATCATATCAGCATAAATGCCGTGGGTCATTTACCAAACACCTTTAAAGCCCAGCCCAATGAACAATGACTAAAAAATTCTGATATCTTAAATCTGAAGGTCTTATACAATTATTTAGCATATATTGATGTGAAGATCATTGGAAGCATCAGGGGACAGAGTCTGCAAAGAGTTTCAGAAAAAGTATGAATTAAATGTCATATATACGGCATTATAGGATTAAAAACAACACAGTATTTGACTTAAAACATTTTTAAAGAGTAACCAAGATACAAAACATAGAAAAAGATAATAAAAATGAGCAGAAAGAGAAATATAACTGCATAACACGACTTTGTTTTAAACAAACATCTGTGGAAGCAGTTTTATGTTAAATATTACATAACTTAAATATCAGTACAAGACATTCATTATTTGCATTTTTTACCTTCATGCATTATTTCCAATCGCTTCTCTTTGCTGTTTACACACATACAAACACACACTGTACAGCAGCACACATTTTCATGCACTCCATAGCTACATTAGATGCAGATAAGGAGAAGGCAATGGCAAAAGGAGAATGTGGCTTCATTACTGATGCCATTTAGCACAAAGAACCCTGCACCTTATCCAAGACAAATGCCAGTATGTAGCACATGGTACCACTTATTATACACTGACACTCTAGGAAAGGTTAATACAGTGCTTCAGTGTGGGAAGTGCATGGCTGCCTGTGCATTCCTGTACTTCTCTGGTATTTAGTTAGTTCATATAGAGGATAAAAGAACTTAGCCCTGATGTGTTTATTTTATTTTTGTTTATATATTGCTGCTGTCTGCATGTGTGCACTTGAGTTTTTCACATATGAAAATAATAAAGCATGAACTGAGGAGAAAAATGTAATTGCATTTGCAACATTAAAGGGCTGAAAAAAGGTGTGATTTCACCTGAATAGACACATGAATGAAGAGTGCTCTTACTGTGATAGCAGACTACCAGGACATGAAGGAAGAAAAACACCATTGCATGAAGAGTGAAGACATTTAATGGAAATAGAAGAGCAGAGAGATATGCACACATACCAGATTTACTTCTTTTGAGTGTGAGGAGAACAGGAGAGAAGTTGCAGAGAAAAACATGTAATTGATCCACATTATGGAGATTGACTGCGTGCTGTTATTCATCACTTAACCAGAAGTTTAGACTCAAGTATACAGTGAAATTCCACCTTATTGGTACATATTAATTATATGTTGACACTGACTGTATTCATGCACAAGTAAACCCTAAGGCTGAGAGTATATGTGCTTTGCAACCTGCTTTGTCCTGAGTGTGATTCTATTTATTTTTTACATATTTGCATTTATTATACTTCTTAACAGAGGATTTCACTTGGGCAGACATTAGAAGCATAAAAATTTCGACTGAAGCAGTCCCACTGATGTTACACCAGGCTGCTAAATAAAGTACAACACTTTGACACTTACAGACATTTTTACTGTGATTGTTACCTTACAAAGCTAGAAGAGAGTCCTAACATGAGCGTTGGACCAGTAATTTCTTTCTCTTTTACACAAACATAATCTAGTTTCCGTCTCTTTAACCCCTAAAGACCCAAGTGGTTGGAAAAGTCCCATTGTTTTTAAATATGAGGTCATTATTTGTCCCTGTAACAAAACATATAAAAATTAGTATACATTTTTTTTAGAGATATTTACAATTAATTATCATGTGATATGTCAAAAGTCTTAATTTGTAATCTTTTGCTTTCCGGTGGCCATTAAGGTGCCGAAAACAAAAATCTGATTGTGTTCCACAAAAAGTTTTTACCATAGAGTGATACAAAATGTCTGAGAAAGAAAATGTGGCATAAATGTCACGCCGGGTTCTTATGGGTAAAAATGTAATAAATGTTAAATATCTGAGGATAAACATCTGGCTTAACAATCTCTCTGGGATCCTTCCACATCATCAGCCGACCACTTACAAGTCAACAGGCATCACACCATGAGTTATGAGGTATGAGTTCACACCAGAGCCAGGGCTACAGTGAGGAGTCCACCAATTACAACCAGGACGATCTCCAGGCCGTTAATCCCACTTTCCATTTGGCAGCAGCAGCTGCTGATGTGGAGGATCCCACCGAGGAAAACACTGGATTTAAAAAGTAAAAACGAGATTAAAATGAGTCCAACATTAATAAGGGCAACAAAAATAAAAGAAGCACATATGTGAGTGGGAGTAAATATGTATTTGTAGCAAACTAATACTGAAATGAATAAATTAGAATAGAAGATTAAATAAAGATAAAAAATAACTTTCAAATGAAAGCTTTAACTGAGATTTATTAGCCAAACCCAGCTAGCTTAATTTTGCTTGGAGGATGCTATGTGACATTTGAATTGAATGACACAATAAAAAGACAGATAATGTAGGAAAACTTTTTTTTCATTGTTATTCTTTAAAACAATTTGACATTTTCTTATAATTATGAGACATTGTGACGATACATGAGACACAACTTTGCCCTAAAAAACCCAACACATGCAGGTACAAGTGCTTTACGACAACCACTTCCCATCAGGTCCATCATTTTACGTCCTAAAAAGTACTTCTGCTGTCAACTGTTATTTACTGCACAGTTGAACGTTACATGTTACACTTGACTTTGCAGTTCTGTTTTAAATCGTCTTTTGGTGCACACATGTCATCCTGACAATCCAGTAAGCAGCTGTGGTGTGTGTGTGTGTGAGCTCTAGCTCCCACTTAGTTCAGAAAGTCATCATAAGCAGTGCTACACTACAATAGAAATATTCACACACATGCTTACATCCCAAAAGGCACATCGGGGGGCAATGTAGCCGAGGAACCTGGGAATTAATCTCTCAAACTTCTGGTTGTAAGACAACTGCTCTTCCACCTGAGCTACAGCCACCCGCGTGAGGAAGTGTATATATTTATTGGTAGAAAAATAAAATATATCAATACTTTAACAGGATCTGATGGCAGCTCTGCTATAAAACATCTGGAAAGAGTAAATAGTCCTGAATGTTGACAGAACAACATTGGGACACATCAGCAAGAGAAAGTGATGATCTCAGCTACACCTGGGAGAGCCATCCAACTTGTTTTCACTGCTTTCAAAAGCAACTAACTCATCCTACCTGAATTCTCATGTGGGTGTAGGCTTCCACCTCACATGTTCTCAGATGATTCAGGTCATCTAGCTGATATGAAATGTGGCCATCTTCATGTCGTGTTGCATAAAGCCCAAACTGACCTTTACTTGTCTCAGTGCAGAAAAAAAAACACTTACAAGGTTGTCTCTCTTTCTAACCCATAGACTATGCAGTTTAAGTACTTGTTTTTGCAGAGATAATATAAAGCAAATCTATATCCTAATATGAATTTAACTATGGCCTGTTTAAAGCTGTTTTGTAATTGGTTTAAGGTTTTGGTGGAGAAAAACAAAAGGGTGTTATGAAAGACATTGGAGGTGTTTTGGAAGAAGGGGGCTAGTTTACTGTTGGACAAGTATACATCCAGGATGTTTTACATCATGAATATTAGCCCAATGATATTTATTCCTGATTCTGAACCAAGGAGGATCACACACAGACTTTTATCAGCTTCAGAAAGTCTCCTCATCAAAAATGTATACCAATAGCTCAATAAACCCTGACCAGCAGATAGCAGAGGCTGATTGTGATGATGTCTGTAGTGATATGAATGTGAAATCATTTTCATCTTCATACATTGGAGATCCTGGGAGCTTTATTGGCACCACAGTGAACAAAGAAACTTGAAGTCAGGAATGTTTTCATTCATTCAGATTCTGTCAAAAATCTTAAAGAACCAAAGATTGATCTCAAATAGTGTCGAGGCTCATAGTCTGCAGATTGTTAATAAGGTACCGGAGATCTGTCAAAAAGAGTTTATTTTGGCTCCCAGTGCATTTTGGTTTCTTGAAAAATAAGGAAGTGGACAGACTAGCAAAAGAAGCTTTTGGAAGAGTGGAAGAAGGGATCTGCAGTTGTACACAGAAATAAAAAGAGTAAAGTAAAGATCAGACTTCTTCATTCATTGGCCTGTTCTGCTGGTTTGTTTCCCGGCAGCAGAATTTAGCATCATTGCTCCTGTAGTGTGTAGTGCATTAATTATTACTAATATGAAATATTAACATTAATAATATTTACCTCAGGAGCACCACCTTTTAATTCCTAGCTTTTATATATGCATAAAATCAATCAATTTAATTAATTAATTTAACTAATCAATCTTCATAAGTTCTCATTTGAATTGACCTAGATCATGACCCAAAGGAAATCAAACAGACAATGACCAGGTAAATAATCATAATATTTAACTAATTTAAGGTTAACATGAGATACTAAAACTAAGATAAAGAAAAATAAGAAAAAAAACAAAAACAACAAAGTCAAACCAAAAATGTGTAAATATTATGATCACCTGGGATTCCTTTGGTAAAGGAATGTAACTGTATGAAAGATTGAACATAAATTAAATAAACTGTGATGTTTAATAATTAATGTCTACTGGATCTGGATCTGATGGCACTGCTACTAGTCATTAAGCTCGTGGCATCATAACTCACCAAACCATTACCAAGCATGGAGCTGGATTTGACAGGAGGGTTTTTATCAGAACAGATGATACTGTTTTGAAGCCACGGCTTGTGGACTGGACTTGGTTTGGATTTCGATGCTTATAATGGTGGATAGTCTGTTCTGGTGCTCAGAAGGGGCTGATGGAGATGTCCCTCACTATAGAATCATTAGCAAGAGCTAAGTTTCACTCTCTCATCACCTGGTTTGATGGTGTAGTCATGTGAGGCACAAAAGTTCAGGACCAAGATGGCAAATGATGAAAAAAGATCAAAGTCTGAGTTCAGGTCAAAAAAAGGTTACTTGCATGTGAAAAGAAGAACTCAAGTTGTGGAAAAATCAAATTGAAACTTCCTTTTGAGACTGGTTAGTGACAGTTAAACTTCATCATCTGGGTTGCTCACACGGAACCGTGGTCTCTGCCCATGTGCTCTGCAAAGTTCCAGCATGTTCTTAACTCTCAGTCTCTGCATTCCTCATCCACAGCATTTCATGTCTCTCTTTCTGAAACCCCAACTTTTTCTGTCTGTAACTTCCAAATAAGAGTGTGTTTTGCCTATAAGAGGTCTGTGTTTTATGCAGAGACAGACTTAACTTCCTAAATGCAAATTAGTCAGTAATTAACTTTTAAAAGTGAAACAGATAAATCAAAGCATTCAAATAAAGATGGACAGATAAATTCAGAGTTTCTCTGCTGTTGACCTGTTATCTAGGAGTCCTAAAGTAAATGTTTGGTTCTTTGGGGTGAATTTGCTACATCTCCAAACCACTGCCACAAACATATCTTCTTAATCTTTCAAACCCAAAATTTTAATTTATTTTGATGCAAATCAGTCGTCTTTTACTCACATGATGAAGTCTGTTATTCTCACATTTGCTGACGTTGAGCTTGCCTTGAGTAAAGCACAAGTTTACACTGTATTTTTGCTTCTTTTTAATGAGGGATCTTGTATTCCTATTTGTGTAATAAGTCACTTAAATCTCTCCCAAAACCAAAGCTGTCAGGTCATCAACATGTGAGATATGTCCTGTATGTCGGCATTCTCCCGAGCTAATGAACTTATCTGGGAACGGTTTTCGACAGCATCAAATGCCAAATGCTAATTTTTCAAACCAAGCCCGTACGGTGTAATGAGCCGGGCTGCTGCACCGCGGGTCTGAAATTTGTGATTACGCTGCAGAAGCCGTTTTGAGAAATCTAACAGACATTTTAATGCTTTGTTTTTTTGCATCATATTAATGTGAGTGTGGGCTTGTCAAGATGGGCAAAAGCACAACTTCAGCAGAGCAGGCTGTGTTTGATGATAGTTTTATACATTTTATTGGAAATTTCACAGCTCAAGTATAGAGTAAACCATTTTTTATATGAGCCACCCCTCTAGCTTGTTTTGCTCATGTAGCTTGGTGTCACTAGGAATCAAGTGTAACAGCACACTGCAAGATACCTGGGGAATTTCTGGAAAAAAAATAGGGAAAAACCTGTAGATATGGAGCCACAACAGCAATTTCTCTCTCTTTTCAAACAAGAATAAAGAAAACAGTGTCTTTTGGCGTTCAGGAAGGGCATGGAATCAAAGAAAACATGTCAATAGGTAAAATATGACATTAGGGATTCTCAGTTTGCCTGTGGGCAAAGGAGCCTCTGGAGACCATTTAAAAAAAGACTTGTGACTTTTGTTTTCAGATATCTTCCATAGCTCTGGTTAGAGCAGCTTTGAAGGTGGTTCAATGAAATCATTGGAATGAGAGTAGTTAATATGTATGGAGCGATTAATGAAAATGAAAAAGGGAATTCTTAATACTGTTGGAAGTACATACTTAATGGTGCTTGAGCTGATCTTTTCACACATCTTATGAAGCTTTGAAGAGAAGAATTATGTATTCAGTGGATGAGGATGTCGGCCTCAGTACCAGCAGCAGGGGGCTCCATCCAGAGCAGCTCAGTACCGGTCACAGCTAAGATACTGCTCGGACCCTCAGGCTGCCAGGAGTCTGGAAAGGACCCGAGCTGGAGACGAGAGCCCTGCTCAGAGGAGACAAGAGGGTGGGTGAGGGAGGAGTTCATATATACAATACTGTGGAGTAATGAGATGCATGAAATCACTTTGTTACACTTTGTCATCAAAATATGTTTCAAATGATTTTCTTTAATAAAATATGTAACATAAAACTAAGTAGGATTTACAAAATGTCAACAGGATTTTTTTCTACAGGATCTGCTTGTATGTTTGAATGTTTGTTAAACAAATTCCAATACATAGTCATCCTGCTGTTGATTATCTCCACTTTATGTGCGAATGAAGTCCTTTTATTTAAAGCAGTATGATCACATGAGTTTACCAGAGGCCCTATGGGTTATATTATTGCTGTTAATTAAGTTACTATTTATAAATAAAAAAAGGATAAAATGGATGGGGGTCCAACCATGAACCTTTTTGTGTGGAGTTTGCATGTTCTCCCTGTGTTAGCGTGGGTTCTCTCCAGGTTCTCCGGCTTCCTCCCACAGTCCAAAGACAAACACCTTGGGGATAGGCTGATTGGAGACTCTAAATTGTCCATAGGAGTGAGTGTGTGTGTGCATGGTTGTCTGTGTGTGTTGGCCCTGTGATGGACTGGCGACCTGTCCAGGGTGTACCCCGCCTCTCGCCCGATGTCAGCTGGGATTGCCCCCATCCCCCCTGCGACGTGTTCAGGGAGAAGCAGTAGAAAATGGATAGATGGATAAAATGATCATGATAAGCAAACTTTGATTTTGTCAATTTAAAAAATTATGCTGTTACTATTATTATTGGCTTGAACTATGATACGCACATAAACCTTGTGGTCTGGGACCATGTTTACTTACCAAACTACTACATAACTTAGCCCTGACACATTTATTTTAACTCTTAATCATAATGATTAGCAGTGGGTGCAACATAGAAGATTGAGTAATGCTGTTAGTAGAGAAGCAAATGGACAGGAAAATCCTGTAAAAGCACAAGCTTAAAACCTGCAACGTTTTTATTTTTATTTTTTTGCCAAAATCTGAAACCGTATAACAGCATGAAAACTATTTGCATAAATAAATCCTCTGCTGCAGCTTCCTGGAGGGGCTGAGTCATGCCGGATGGAGACATGTCTGAGATGTTTGTGTTAAATGGTCAAAAAAAGTTAAACTGCATGATTCTGTCACAATGCAGTGTGTCTGATTCAGCATCTGAATCATGCTTCCTGCAGCATGCCCCTCCACATCCCCCCACAAATACAGAAGTAATCATTAGCTGCTTTGTGCCTTCTCAAGTTGACAGTCATAAAAACAGACATGTAGGCAAATACGGTTGTTCTGAGACAAGCAAGCAACACATATATGCAGCTGGACAGACACAAAGGAAGATGATACACAGGCTGTTAGGAGAAAAAAGACTCACACATCACACATATCAATCTTTTATTTTTCTCTAAATGATTTATCTGATCTGATTTGGGTGAAATGATTCCCAGTAATAAAAGAAACAGAAGATAATAGGTTTTTATTCATATTGATACAAAGTAGGCACGGGCTCTTTTCTTCATGGTAGACAGCTTGTATAAACATTGCCAATGAGTTTGGAGTTATCCCATTACCCCCTCACACCCTCTCATCATTTCTCCCCCCTGGAATGGGCACCTCGCGATGGACAGACCACCTAATAAAGGTCTGACAATTCACCGTACAGCGTCTCTGAGAGCCTCACCGAGAAATCTTTCTGTAACTATCTTCTCCTTTAATCAATTTACAGGTCGTGAGCTGCAGGCTCAGCTAGATGATTATTGTTATGGCGAGGCGGGCCCGCTCGCCGCTCGCTTGTCTAACCTCGCTAACACCCCCAGAGCAGGCAGCCAGATTGAACGATAAAGTCGTCTCTGCAAACCCGTCCTGATTTAAAGCCCCTCGTAAAATTGATACTTATTTTTCTCTTCTGCTGTGCTCACTGAAGTACGGTATCATAAACTGGACCCCTTCTCCTTTTTCCTTTCTTTTTCCCTTTTCTTATCCACAGATTTAAGGCTGTGGGTTGCTGGGGTCACTGAGCAGGGCTCGCTCAATGTCGGTGATCATCAAGCAACTGCCTCTGAAATCTGAGGTTCTGTTGAGCTGAGGGGAAGAAAAATTACTTGTAATCCAGCTCTGAGTCACCACCAGAGCTGAAGATAAGTGAAGGAAGCGTGTGGCGAGTTCTTCGAGCACTTTGAACAATTTTCATTTCTCTGAGACTTAAGTGGATATTTAGGGGCCTTGTGACCCCACCTTCCAATGTTCTTTTAGTCCATTTGATGCTCACAGAAGATGTTTTGTTGTTGTGTACGTGAGCTTTCTGATCGTGACTGACAAACTCCAGTATCAGCACTGAATGAATGTCTGCCAGATTAACAGCGCTTCATGAAATATATTATACAACAGTCTTGCTTTACATGAAAATAAGCAATGCAAGCAACTGTTATTTCCTGCTCTGGAGTCCACACTCCCATCGGGCCATTGCTTTTCTGTGTTATGTTGAGGGCATGTGCATGTGTAATGCAGTAGAGGGGACATGAACTGTACGTGATTTCAAATGTACGGCTGTTTTTCCCAAGCAGGGATGGCGGTGTAAGTAATGTTTTTACATTGTGACTAAAAATGAATTCAATGAAACAAATGCAACCCCCAGCCTAATTTAAAAAAAAAAAAAAAAGGAAAATGGAAAAATATAATTTGAAGCGGATGCCAGCATTATGATTAAAGTCAGCAGTTTGAAGCTGCTGTTGTATTTCTATAATCCACACACAGATCCTGCACTTGGACTCTTACTACTCAGCCATGTTGCAGGGATAAATACAGAATCTTCCAAAACAATAGCTCTTCCAAGAAAACATCTCTCTGGATGGCAGCAAAGGTTGCTTTAACCTTGTATGTTGTTCAGTTCTAGAAAGCATCATGACTTATAAACTTTGTTCAACTAAATTAGTTTTTTATTCAGGATCAGATGATCCCTAATGGAATATTATATTAGTTTTCAGCTGAACTGAGACATTTTTGTGCACAACAGATGCTGGAGTCCTGTGACTTGTCACCCCATCATCACACTGAAACAGGGCAGGAAGCAACAAAACCTCGCCCACTTCCTTGGTGGAGGTAAAAAAAATCTCACCTGGTATGTTTGAAAGAGTTTCCAATGCAGCTAGTGTAAATGTGAGGACTGGACCCTCACTGCAAACGTGTGAAAGTGTGAAGTCATGCTACAGCAAAAGTCAGAAAATGGGCACACTCTGAATTGAGAAGCAAATTTTAAGATGATTAAACTGTAACTTGAATAAACGGTAATCTGTTCAGGTGATAAGAAAGACAGGCATTTGGCATTCACACAATAAAAATAGTACTTTAAAATTATTTTGGTGTGGCAGTTAACCAAACAAAATATGTTTTTGGAAAGACCCCTTTAACTGTTTCATGTTCATGGATTTGGGTTTCCATTTCCACGCCTACCTGCTGCATCGCTGTGTTCCTTTAGCAGAATAGCTCTCACTGGGATACTTACCCATCAGTAAAAGCTCGTAATCAGGTTTTTCAGGCCATTTTTCTTAAAGTCATGTTATTATATGATTGCAGTATATTCCCTGTTTGTTCATTCATTTGTACCCCCCCTCGTACTGGACATTCCAGTTTTGGTAGCATATTTGTTTGGAATTTTTGGTTGTCACTTAGTTAACTTACAGTGATTGGTTAACTGTGCTTTAACATGTTGAAGTAATACATTTGGTTTCTGGCCTTATGCTTCTAAAATAGTGTATTTCTAAAATTTTGAATTTTTAAAAAGATTTATTATTTTTGTGTTTGCAGCTCTTTTTTCTTATATAACAGAGATAAATAGAATTTTTGATCCCTTAAGGGGACTTCCTGTAAATGTGGGATTGCCTACCTTCTCCCCATGGGTACAAAATAAGTTTTCTAGGTTTTAGACTTGGTTTGAGGGCATGGAACAGAATTAATGGTTTGTGTTTTGGAGGAAGAACCAAGAGAATGCATAAATAAAGAATAACTGACAGGGGTCTTCAGTCTTGGTTCTTGAGGGGCATTGTCTTGCTGGTTTTAGATGTTCCCTGCTGCATCACACCTGACTCATATCAGTGTGTATTAAGCAGACTTTTTGTGGAGCTGTGACTGAGAATCAGGTGTGATGTGTTTGTGGTGGGATGTAGAAACTATATCCTAAAGAGTCCGGATGTGTCCGTTTCCTCACAGTATCTAAAACACACGGACCAGAAATCAAGACTTTCTTTAAAAACTTGCACCACTTTTTTAGGCTTGACTGCTTGAAGTTTGGTCTTTTGATATTTAGTCTCTTATAACTTTTCTTCAGCTAATACTCATTTGGATCGCACCCTTGTCAAACCATGACAGGCTAAATAGTGAAGTGGGTCAATTTTGGTTTCTTTTGTTGTTTTTAACAACTAATCACAGGAAAAAATGTCTTTTTCATTCATTTTAGCTGTTGTAAAAGCTTGTGTATTATGTGTATCTTGTCATTTAGTATGTATGATAGGCAACGTTATCTTGAGAGGAGCAACGATTTCCTCCATTTCTAATGAAGAGGTTATGCAGCAAAATGCAATTATGACGTGGAAATATAAAAGTACTGCATGCTATTTCCCATTCTTTTCCAAGTTACTTGGCTCCTGCATCTTCCACTGACTTCACTTGGGTTTATTCCAACATTTAATTGCAAAACTTTCATATTTCAACTGGAGCAGAAGTAACTTGTGTGGTTGCTGGGGCTTCTCTCTGGAAGACCAATTTGAGTAACTGAATTTGAAAGAAGACATTTGTGGTAAGATTTGTCAAGTGGATGCTTTTCACAAATATCCAGTCAGTTGTGAGTTGCATGCCAGCAACTGTGTGCTCACATATCTACTGCAGTTTTGACATCTAATTTTCTTTTTGACCTCCACTTACTGGGCTTGATTTACTGCTGATTTCAGCGTACTTGGCTTGGATGGGTGATTTGGTTTCTCTTGCTTGGCTTTTGCTGTCATCCACCACCCAGATCTCATCTATTTGGGGCTGGATATTATCAAAGCAAGCGCTTTGCTCCTGTATGAAATCTTCTGGGCTTAAAGAGGAGCTTTGTGTGCTGACAAGTAGGAGGAAGTGTGTTTTGCTGAGGCACCAGGCCTGAGCAGAATGACTAATGGGAGAAACTTTGTAAAATGTTTTTATTTCCCATATCATTTTATTTTGGGAATGTTTTCTGTACTCCTGTAAAATAGAAGTAAAGTTATAATCACTGGTTTTTTTGATGCAATGAAGATCATGTAATATGTGTAAAAATTGGTTGCTCTATCTTTATATAGAAATATATATAAAGAAATATAAATATATAGAAAATAAAACATTAAATAAAAAAGTGTTAATTATTAATATCGATAGAATACCGTTTTAAAATGACACTAGAAGGGTATATGTCATTCAAAGTGTAGTGGAAAAAAATGGTTTGGTATGTTTCTATAATTAATTTTACAGTGTCACTGATGCCTCGGTTGGAATCGGTGATTAGAAAGGGGTCAGTGGGGGCTATACTTTTCTGCTTGCCCGTGTGTGTGTGTGTGTTTGTGTGTGTAAAGAGACAAGTTGGATCAAAGCCGTTAGCTTATGGGTTGACCATTATTTTGTTATTGGTTGTGACTTTTCCTGTGCAAGTTCAAGAAATGAAGACAACTCCACTGACTACTTCTCTTATGGGTTTGTGTGGAGAATAATACAGTATTTAATAATCTGCCTCCAGGAAACCTTTTAGAGGCACTAAATAATTTACTGATGCTTCTTTGGAAAAGTCACTATGTTCAAGTTTAATTAAACAGTAGTGTTTTTTAGATGTTAAGAAACAAGTTCTTAAATGTGGGTCAAACGGAGGCTTGGCAAGTTGCAGAAGCTCCTACAAAGCATGAACTTTCTCTTATGTGGCACATAACTTTCTAAACTTTGGAAATATACATTTCGGACTCATTTTGATGGTGCAAAGACATGCCTGATGTACATTCCTGGAGAGACACTCGGTATGGCCTATGGGCCTATTTTATGGTCCAGCCTGGGTCCGAGCCTGGCCTGGTCTGAAAAGTCTTCAGAACCCATATCAGGCAGGAGTTGTTTTCCCTCTCTCTCCGTGGATACCACGGGGAAAAAGGCATAGTATGTATGATAGATGATGAATTGAGCTTGATTCCTACTCTTGTAGCTGTTGAGAAATAAGCCTCATTCATTAATTTCTTTATTCCATCCATCCATCCATTTTCTATACTACATATTCCAAGTCAGGGTCGAGAGGAAGCTGGAGTCTTTCCCAGCAGTGTAAGGCAGGGTGCCCCCTGGACAGGTATAGCCAGTCTATCACAGGGCCAACACAAGGAGACAAACAACTAGTCACTCCAAGGATAATTTCAAATGACCAATTAACATAACATGCATGTGGTTGGATTGTGAGAGGAAGCCAGAGTACCTGGAGAGAACCCATATGCGCAGAGAGAACATGCAACACATAAAAATGCACTGTTTGGACCCACAAGTCTTTTTTTTTTTTATAAAAATGTGACTTCAAATAGCAATTCCACAGCAGACACAGTCATACATAGTCATGAAGTAAGATTCAGAGCAATCATTGTGCTTTGTATCTGAACTGAAATTGTCCAGTTATTTTTCAGAGTATTCTGTACAGACTAAGCTAGAATAAAATCTGCTGCTACCACAACAGATACATCCAAAGTGCTCATAAGTACCATAGAAACTAAGAACAGTGATGTCTGAGTGCACATTATTCTTCTATTGCAAATTAATATAGACTTTATGTCCAAGATCAGATATAAGCAATTGAGAAAGAGAAAAAAAACAACTGTCCTGCAATGTAACCAAATGAGCCACAAGGGTTTAAATAACTTATGTGACCTAAATTTATTTTACACTGTTTTTATGCACATGTAACTTTGGGTCTTTGGCTTTGTAAAATGTTGGCCATTAACTTTTTAGAGTGCTTCAAGCTTCATAAAATTAAAAACTGGGTGATGTTGCTCACTCGCTCTCCACCTGATATACACAAGTGATGACTGCAACTCATTTCACAAGGGCTTTTTTAAACACTTTAAAAGAAGAAAACCAAGAGACCACATACTTGTCTGTTTTTTCCATGTGCTGAAATGAATCAGACAAACAAAACAAGAATCCAAAGCGAACATTTGAGGGTTTTGTAAAATAAAATAACCATGTGGGAGTGATAAATGTGAGCAATCTTTTTCTTTCAATATTTTTGATGAAGAGATGAGCAGATATGGGAAAATAAATGAACTGATAAATTATGCAACATTGGAGGTGTCCATGATCTGAATCATTTATCTCAAACTAAATCTTATGAACATCTTAACAGTTTAAAACTTTTAGAAGAAACAGTCCTTGTGAAAGTATTCATACATGTACTTAAAAAAATAACAATGCAATGCTCTGTGGGACATATTAGTTGGTAAAACAAGAAGAAAGTAACAGTGGAGATGAAATCTATCAGAAGACAAATAAAGACTCTTCTGGGCTATTTGCATGTCTAACCTGCACATGCATCACAAAACACCTATGATAAAAGTAAACCAGTAGATTTGTACTAGTATAAAACCTTTTCATATCCCTGCGTGTAATTCTTAAAGCTAAGCAGCTCTAATTTGCATTAAGAGCTGCTCAGCTGAAGTGATGAGACGTTTAGTCCCTCAGCTTTGGAAACATATTTAGTACAACACTTGCGGAGCAATGATTGAGATCCCTGCACACCAAACAAATGTTCTGGAAAACTGATTCACTCGACATGTTGAGCATGCCAAGTAATTTCAAACAACATTAAAAATTTAATGAACCATATTTGCTCCTGGCTGAAAGAGAGAGAGAAAGAGAGAGAGAGAAACCTATGGAAAACATGAATGTGAGGAAAGATGCAAAAGACTATGTTGAGGCCCAAATTCAGCTCTTGGGTTAAGGTCCTCCTCCTCTCTTTGGTATCAAGCAATGGTCATCTAACCTTTCTTTTGAGTGGCTAGATGACTCCACTATAAAGCTTGATAATCACATTTTACAGACATTTTCTTTAATGTGAAGATTTAAATGTTTCCGTTACTGAGGAAGCCATTGGAATAAAAAAATGGCTAGTCTTTATTTGTTTGTTTTGTAGGAGCAAGTGCATAGCCTACATGGTTCTGGATAATTTGGCACTTTATATTTTTATAAAGATCATCAAATAAATCCAAAACCACATATATACACAGATACATACCTCAAGAAGGTAGCAAAAGAAAAATGGGACAGCGATTTATCATATACTGAACTTCCTTTTTAGAACATGACTCAATCCCCATGCATGGTAGGTCCTAGCAAGTCATCCTGTACCTATAAAAATCAATGGCAGGAAATGCTACGTTTAGACTGAGTCAAATGCAATGCATTACGGACCACTATCACTCAAAAGTTTGGACACACTTTCCCATTGGATTTGTTGGGAAAGTGTGTCCAAACTCTTGACTGTTAGTGTATATATTTTGAAGTTGCCACAAAAGACCAACCTGCTGATAATGACATGGGTGGTGTAAGGTTATAATTGGCATCAGAGTATTTCTGGTTCATTACATTAACACTTCTGGCACAAGAAAAGACATTTTTGTGGGCATTTATGTTGTAACCAACAACACAAGCTTGGTGGCAGGGAGCAATTACAGCTGCTAACACACAGTGGTGCAATACCTGATGGCAGCGGTTAACAAACTGGTTTGATGTCAAGAAGGAGAAAAACCTGGAAAATTAGAACCATTAAGAGAAGAATAAAGAAATGGGCTTTACAGAAAAAGAAACACACGTGAACAAAATCCAACTTGCAATAAGAAGGCATGTGTCAAGAATCCAGAAGGGGACAGAAGAGATTTTCTATCCATCAGATGACACTTGCATTTTATTCACTCATTTCTCATCCACACCGGCAGAATGGTTGTCTAATGAACTGGGAAGACATGAGAGACACAAGCTCAGGGAAATCCCTCCATTGTTGCAAACATCATCAGACCTACTTGCAGCAAGCTGGCTGACAACACCACTGACATTAGCTAAGACACTGCAGCCAGAGCTGATGGAAGATGGTTCAAAAATTGATTGTTTCGATACCGACTAACAGAAAGTACTGATAATTTTCTTCACATACTTCCATTTTCTGCAGTCCAATCACAGAGCTGATACTGATCCATTGAGGCTGGAATCTTAAATTCTGGTCCAAAAGATTGTCATTTTTTGCACAATTACTCATGAAACCAGTAGTGACCCTCATGAGCCAGGGTTCAAGATCCCTGCATTATTCTTTAGGGTCAAGAGTTAAAGCACAGCTAATGTGCTTTAACTTGTCTGATCCATTTTTTAGTGTCTTTTTAGTGGTTTTGCTTAAATGACCAAAAATAAACCAATATTAAAGGAAATCTGAATTTCAACATTCTTAGTGGAATGGAACAGCTATGTTGTGTGTCTGCAGTGATTCAGACACACAAGCACATGCTCTAATTCACACGTGTTTTCTTTGCTCTATCCCTCAAATAAATGCAATCAAGTGGGGGGGCTGTCATTCCTTCATCCAACTCCTCAAAGGTTTTGCCAGTATACTGGTCTGAAACATCATTTCAATGGGTGGTACAGACAGAAAATAAAAAACAACTACTCTGCAGTATCGACTATTTTATATTACTGCCTCATTTAGTTTAAGAGAACCCACAATTTTATTTTAAATTCTTTAATCAAGGATTAAGTGGAATAACATTTACTTTAGAAAACCCATTTCTAGTTGTGGTTGTCAAGAATTGACACAAACTGACACCAAAGACATCGTCTTTAAAATAGACTTGAATAAACTCTGCTTTTGGGATCTCTTTGATTGTAGTTTGTGAGAGAGAGACCGACATAATTAGTCCACATGACATAAGAGGCTTTTAAGCCTTTATAACTCTGTTGCCAAGACAACTGGTGTTCTCCTGTTGCACAGCCATGCCATTGTTACATAATCAGCACTTAGCATGAGACAAAGTACACACTACACCACTATTTTACTTTGTAATCACATCACAGTGTCTCGTAGGACATTGCTAGAGAACTAAGACTAAAGTTGAAAACTGTCTTCATATGAAAAATGCATCATGCAAAGCACAGACATGACAACTCTGCAGTAGTATCAGACAGTCAGGATGGGGCTGTGGCATGGAAAAAAGCTGACTGCTGTGCAGATTTTCCAGACAAAATACAGTTAAATTGAAAGATTTTGAGCTGTTCAAAACTTCAAAGCACGATAGCACACATAAAAAGAAGTGCTGAGCTGTTTGTCTGCTGTGGTTCAAAGTGCTGTTAACACAGCATAATGCAATGAGAGCTGTCTCACACACAGGCAAATAGCAAAGAGAGTATAAAAAGTACTTGTGGGTTTATTTTAACTTTAACTTGCTAGATTACCTGCTGCATTCGTGCATGGACATGCACAGTTATTCTGTAGTTAACACAAGGTGGAAACTGAAGTCCAGAGGGAAAAGAACTGGATATTTGGTTCTCAGGCACTCTTAAAGCATGTGTTGTTAAAGCTAGATAAACCTAGAAACTTTTTCAGACGAAGAACTCCACTGTGACACCCCCCCCCCCCCCATCAGCTTTGTCACATTGCAAAATCAGTTCAAAAGTGAAAAGAGCCCAAGGTGTTGACATCAAAACTTCTTCAGATCCCAATTTAATTTGGCACCTGGTGAGATAATCCCAATCCACAGAATGTTCTCTGCAAACCTCTAAATCCCATTTGTGCCCTGATTTAACTTATTAAGGCATTATGCTATGCAATATAGGTAATTACACATAAGCATGAGGACACATATTGAGGCGGTACTATGTATTAAACGCTGTGGAACACTGAAGGCTGCAGTCTAAACACAACAGTCTTTCTGCTTTTGGTTTTGTCATATTGGCACAAGGCTGACACATTCTATTACATGAGTTTCACTAAGTACTGACAGGTCTTTAAAAGCTTTAGGTGATGCACATTGTGGTTTTGGCTCTTTCTTAAATAATGGGAGACAAAAAATTCTTCCCCATTTTTTTCCCAATTTGTCTTCAGATGCTTGCTTTCCTCCAGTGTTCTCAAATGGACTCATTCAGTTGTGCGCCATTCTGTTTGTACTTGACGTTTTTTGTTCTGACTTGTTCATTTGCACGTTGAATCCTTTATCATGGCATTTACTTGCTTTGTAGAAGTTTGCACTTTGCCACAATGGGACAAAAACCGGCTCGCATATGAAATCTTGATGCTTCTGAAAGAATAAAAATAGATGGTCTGAAACCAGACAGAACTGTTGTTGTTCTTATTATTGTTGTTTCCATCTTGAGCCAGATGTTGAATGCCAACTTGGTTCAAGCACATTTGTTTGTGATATTACTGGAAGTCTAAAAATAAGTACTGTACATCCCATCAGTATTGATTAATTTAATGTATTTAAGATTTTGCTGTCCTTTTTCCTGGGGCAGGTGTTTGTGACTGGATTTCTTTCACTACAGCAGGATGCAAAACAGCTGGTTCTGCCATTTTGCCACTGGGGACACTATGCTGCACATCTGGACCAGTTGACCACTGCCAAGGAGCTTCAAAGGACCAGGCATCCTTTGATGCTTGTCTGTATCTAACAGGAAACTTCTTGAGGTTGATATGAGCTGGAGCTCTTGTGTCCGTATTTTCAAGAAAATCATGCTGGTGGCTGTAGAGAGGTTGACATTTGGATTATTGGACATAATTCTTACTTGTGTTCACTTTTGTGATGGATTTTTGAGGGATACCTTTTAAACTCTCAGACATTCACTGTAAGGATTAGGGGTGTCAAACTCCTTCCCTCGAGTGCTGCTATACTGCAAGGTTTTGTTGTTTCTCTGCTCCAGCATGCTGGATTGAAACCAAATTAATCCACAAACGTCTTGTCAATTTCATCAGTGACCCATTCATTTCAGTCAGGTGTAGGAGCAGTGCAATATTTTAAAAACAAAAACAAAAAAAAGCTAGATATCCACCATAACACTGGGGTGTGACATGATCTAAACATGACATGTTTGTGTGCATAAACTGAATTTATGAATTGCACATAGATGATTTTACACAGCTGATGGGATGGTTTTTAAAGTGTTTGTTGTGAAGAAAGTTTACTTTCACCCTATTTGGCAGGAGGTAAAACTCTTAAATGGCAGGGAAAGGTTACTGCCCCTCAATTTTAAACGCATACAACACACATTACACAATCATAAGGGTTGGGGGGGAGG
>JBAMHV010000025.1:8731229-8752327 GCA_037177535.1 Pseudomugil gertrudae
TTAACTTATTTTATTTTTAAATATGCTCACTGTCTGACTATATTGATAGTCGTGGTTGATTAGAATGGATGAAAACCCGGTATTATTAAAAAAATATTGTTCTTTATATATAAATTAATTCAAAAGTGTAAATATTTGCTTTGTATTGTACCTAGTAGAGGCTAATGTAAGAATCGTCTAAAACTAGTTAAAATCTAAATGCGAAAAATTAGATATTTAAAATTAAAATAAAGCCTCGGTTCTCCGGATTTTATTTTAATTTAAAATATTAATATATTGATATGCTAAATTAAACTTTTTCTGTTTTTGAACAGTTCAAAATGAGTTTTATGACTATTACAATCTCAAAATATTGTTTATTTTAAATCTACTAATATATGAATTGAAATGAAATTACACTGATCTATTGTGTTACTTTTTTTCTTGTTCAATTACAATTTTTTCGATTATTCGGAGTACCCTCATCCCCAATTAGTCCGGATAATCGAGGTCCTACTGTAATTATAAATAAAAGGTTAACGAGCGTTACAAATAACGACTAAAAAATAAGTAAATTAAGTAATCATTATAACATATAAAACATTAACAAAAAAATTTAGCTATAATTCGTATCTAGACCATCATTTTTTCATTTTGAGATTTACATTATCATTATAAACAAAATTTATGGTTTTTAGTTTTCCCTTTTAGGTAGTTCTTGTTTGAAATTCAAAATACTTTAAATTTACTCATGCGTTTTCAAATTTAAATTTTATTTATCAATCAAAATTAATAATTTTTATTAAAAATTAAAATCAAAATTTAACATATTTATATATTTTTTAGATATTTAGATCTTAGTTTTTAGGATTAAAGTTTTGAAATTTGAGGGTTTTTTTTTTATTTTGTGAAACTCGTAAGTTTTTTTATTTCACTAAATTTAATTAAATTAAGAAATTTTATTGTCAGAATGATTTTTTTACTGGGCTTGTTGGCAAAAGAAAAATTTTTTTAGTTTTTCATACACTTCTACCTTAAAGTAAATAAAAATAAATCTTCACAATCGTTTGGAGGAGGCGCTTTAATGAACAGAAATATAAAAAAAAATAATAGTCTTTTATGGAATTTTTTCGAAAAATAAGAAACAACTTAAATTATAAAAAAAATGTCTAAAATCCTTCAACGTCCAAAAATAACTGTTCCTAATAATTTTTTTTATTTTTACAGTTTTTTGCTAAATTTTTATAAAGTTGAAGATAATTTAGTTTTGTTTTGTAACTAAATCTGAAAGATTAATAATCATCAAATAATAGTTTTTATTATTTATCTATTTAATTCGATAACGCCCACTAGAGTAATTATTGATTATTTTTTTACAAAAAAATTTTAGTTTTATTTTATTAATTTTATTGTTTGAAAGAGATATTGACATACCGTTTGACCATCTCTCAAAGAACCTATTAGCCCTAAGAGAGCCCAAAAACAAAACCTTCGGCTTTCTGCAAATAAGAGTTTCAAATAATAAACAACAATAAAATTTTATTATTTTTTGGAAATACGTTTTTTTTTTATTTTGTACGAGGATAATATTAAACATACTTCAAAGTCACTGTTCACGATCTTTTCCATTACCAAGGACTGCTTATCGGCAGTGGTGATATTCCGCCGGTACACACCTAATGTTAAGAATATATAAAGTTTCCATACTGTTGGTTTTTTAATAAAGATTATTATTTTAAATAAATTTTAATTTAAAATTTTCTAAGCATATCGGTTGTTAAATATTTTGAATGTAACAAATATCCATCGTGGTACATCAGATATATTTACAGTCATCCCTCTCATTAGACGTGCCTCTAATCAGCTTCAACTTTCATTGACGTCATTATTTTCATAAAAATTATGATTTTATATATTTACCTATATTCATTTTTATTAACTTCATACTTCCAAAAAGCAACACTTATTTATAAAAAACGTTAAAATTTTATTTTAGTTCGTTCAACGAATTAGTTTATAAGATTTTCTATTTGTAAAGTAAATTTTAAAATATTACTTCTCTCTCATTACAATCATCCCTCCCAATAGTTACACGTTTCCCAAAAAACAAAAAATTCCCCTTTAGGAAGAGTGACTTAAATATCTAAAATTCCTAAATAATTGAATAGTTTTTTTATACTAATTATTATTAAGATAACTAAAGAATAATTAGAAATATTTTTTTATTTTCTTTCGATATATGCTTGTTTGAACAAATTTTTATGAAATATTTCTTATGATACTTACTTGTGGCAATTAATATGTTTAAACTCACAAAAGTGTCGGAACCACTATTATTTTAATCATATCTTGATCAAAATCTTCTTACAGATTTTGTTTAAAGTCGAAATCTAATAATTTCTTCAGAAATTATATCTAATAACAATTTGAAATGTTTAAATTCGAATATCAATAAGGTTGACGCATCTGGATCATAAGCTCAACAGATTGAAAAGTTGTTTTCGATAAGGTGCAAGTCTTGCAAAATATGATTATTCATTACTCTAATGAATATTTGATATTTATATATTCAAAAAATTATTCAAATTATAAATTGGCATCTTAAAAAGTTTTACAAATTGCTTTCAATTGGATTGGTCAACGATCAAAAGGTAATCAAGTGTTAGGTTTGGTATAAAAACAACAACTCTGGTCAATATGTACAATTTCAACATAAGATAGGCTCATAATCTAATCTTGCTGCTTATATAAGATTTTTAGTTAATGACGAAAATAAAAGGTTAAATCGATCAAAATAGTAACTATATAAGACAAATCGCTAAATCTAGGATAGTTTGAATGGTTAGATGTTTCAAACAATCAAAATATGGCTTCATTAAATGAGAAATAAAACTTTATAACAAGGAAATGCATGATGCTTAAATTCTAATTTCTATCCTTAATGTATATGTATTAAAAGGTTCGATTGTGTAGATCTATGAGTGGCTAGCTTACAAAAAATATATTCTGAAAACTATTATCTGATTCATGAAAACGTTAACTATTCCTCAAATATCATTGCTCCCACTACTCTTGTATGAACCTAGAGTATAAAAAGACTGGTATCTATCAAAGAGAAAATTTTTCAAAATATGAAAGAAACTTCCTCATCCTTAATAAAATGGTATTTAAATAAATTCGTGTGGAAATAGACATTTTCTAGATATAATTTGGATAAATTTAACTTGTCCTCTATAAGGAGTAGATGTAGTTTCTTAACTTTATCAATCTTTTGTTCTGATAGATTTTATTAAACGCTTTTAGTTTTTGAATAGTTAAAAGTTTAAATATTCTTATTAATTTTTGTTATTGTATAAACTAAAAATAAAAAAAAATTCATCGCGTTTGAATCCCCATCAGTTATTACAATATTAAAGATTCTGCACGACTGATATAGGTTTCTAATATGTTGCCAGTTACTAGCTGTGAAGCTTAAGTCATTTTTTAAGGTAGTTCTTTTTCCTCTATATTGGAAAAGGGTATCTTCTACGATTGGATTCCATAAAAGCCAATGCATCCTCGCAAGGATTGAGCATAAGAAAGTATGGAATAAGGAAATTTATCTTGTAGGGAATATTTTATGGTAGCTTAATGCATTGATAAAACAGGGCATTGTCCGTTTCTAACGCGAAATTTTAATCACCGCAGAGAATTGATGTCGATTCATTGACAAAGGCAAAAAAATTTTGTGTATACGATACATTTATTGCCAAGCAATCAAGTATATTTTGACCGTTTATTATAAGGATCGTTATTATATTTGTTGATTATAAGTTTATGATTTGATTTTGAGTCATTCATTTTCTTTCTCACCATTGATTGCATATTAAATTTAAGTTGAAGATATACTAATTAATACATAGTATTTTTCTCATTCTGGAGTTTGAGCGTTGGTTGATGTGTCATCTCACAAAAATTTGTCTTGTTATTTTAGTTTCGTTTTTATTTCATCTTTCGTATATATTTCTTAATAATTAATACGTTTTCTCAGTTTCATAAACCAATTTTCAAATAATTTTAATTCTGATGTTAAAATTTAGTGCTGTTTTTTTATTAATTAAGGTTTCTCATCTCATTATCGTTCATTAGTTCAATAATTTATTTATAATTTCTCGAAGCGCTATATTTATATGCCTCGCCGTTGTTAAATATCAAAACGATGATAAAAGAAAATAAAACAATAATTGATTTGTTTTATAGTTAATTTTTACGATTGAAGTATGTCGATGTCGAATTTTTTTTTGTTCGTATGGAAATTCTATATTTTCAATTTCGGTAGTAAAAACGTGTATGAAAATATTAAAATATATCTATAAGTTAGCGGTTGATAAATTCAAAACATTTGATAAATACTTCTTTGACGTTTTTATATAAATTCAAAACAAATTAGAAATTTAATGCCAACACAAATTAAAATATAATTTGAAATCATTTGGTTATTCTTCAATAAATATTGATTTTTTTTAATATATATAAAATATTTTCAATTTCTATTTCGAGTTTTTTCCTAAAATGGATGTTCTTAAAATTTAAATTACTATGGTTGATATAAAAAATTTTTTTTATCATTTTCAGATAGTGTTTATTAAAAGTGATAAAGATTACCCAAAACTAAACTAAAATTTAAATAACTAACTTTAAAATAAACTTTTAAAATCAAGAGTAATTTTATGATTTTTTTACATTTAATTTTTAGAAATTAAATAAATAAATGACATTTTTTTCAATTTTTAACGATTAAAGATAAAATTATGTGTCTTTAGTTATTTATTTCTTAATATTTAATTATGATTTAATTTTTTTTCAATGAAAATAATTATAAAAAAATTGATGTATTCAATGTTTGAGAATTCTGACAATTATATTGTTTATATATGAACAAAAATAGAAATTAAGTCTTCAAGAACTGGAAATTTTTTATAAATTATAATTTGATCACATCATTTATAAAGATTTAAAATTAATACATTGAATTTTTTTTATGAAGATTAATAATAAAAAAAATTATTGAAATTCAAAATTTTGGGTATGTAAATAGTCCTTTTGTTTGTCAGTATTTATTAACGTAGAATCAATACTTTAGTGAAAAGAGGAAATATTTTAAACATTTCATTCAACTTTTAGCCAAAAGGTCAGTCTTGATAAATCTTTTTTAATGTCTGAATTTATTAGATTGTTCAGAGAATTATCAATAAGTTCAAAATTTTTCTGGGAATTTAGATTTTTAAAAATAGGATAAGAAATAACGCTTTAAATAAATAAAATTATTATCTTTAAAAATTTTTTAAATATAAAATTGCATTTTTGCACTTGACAACGAGTCATATGTTAGCAATAAATTTTATATTTTTAGAAAGTAATAGATTGATTGAGCTAACATTATAAATTATAAATATTGAAACCAAGCCTGTGAGGGATTTTCTTCGTGTTATGGTGGAAAACTTTCATAATCAATTATGATTAGACAAAAAAATTTTAACAAGCTTATTATGTTACTGATTTTCAATCTTCTTGAAAATTATTAATACAGTAGATTGAATTTTAAACTTCATTACATAATTTATATTTTTCTACTAGTTAAATCCCTGGTGAAATTTTAACTTTTATTATGGAACAAGAACCACAGTTTTTTACTGTAAGTTATGGATTTAGAGCTGTAGTTTAGTTAATACAATATAAATGAGCTCCCAATCTCTTTTTAAAATATCTTAATTATCAAATATGTCAAAATTTTATTTGTTAAAATGAAAAAACTAAAATTATATTTGAGCATAATTTTATTGCTTTATGTTTTTTTGTCAAATCATAAAAAATCAAGTTAAAAAATATATTTAGAATTGAGATTCAACGTGGTATTGTCTAATCTTTTTTATAAGTAAATATTAATCATTTTTCGAACTGTTTCTTATACAACGAAATTAGATCAAAATAATGATTAAAATGGACTGTTATTTAGATCAAAATTTAAAAATTGTTTCAACATGGACTTATAATAAACCAAGTCTGAAGACACAACCCATCAAAGATAAAAAATTACAATTTCAAGAATGATAATTTTAGTTTCAAAAATTAACTTTTGACCCTAAAAATAATTCTCATATCGAAAACTTATATTTACTTCTCACCAAATAAAGAATACTAGAATTTTTATAATTTTGTTAAAATTAAATTTTTATATTCATTTCCATTGTTTTATATAAAGTATGCATTTTAGATTACATTAGAATCGCTCATTATCTAGTAAATCTTATGTTAGGAGTCTAGTTTTCTATCATTTCAGTTTTAAAGACATGTGGTTGTAACGTGACTCAAAAAGAAACAACATCGAAAATCGAGGAAATAATTTAAAATTTACTCAGTTGTCGAGTACAATTCTGCAGCTTACAATATAATCCATAAAAAATTAAGATAGAGAAATGTCTGATATTTTGAAGGAAAAAACAAACAATGACACTGCTTATTCACTAGCAGGAGTATTTTCTTATATAAAAAAGTTGATCTAACTGACATAATTTGACCTATTTTATGATTACATTATTTACCAAAAGAAGGAAAATACCTTCATGCCTAAGCTTAGCTATCAAATTTATCGTATAAATTATGATAATGGTTTTCAATCTAATCAAAAATAAAAATATTGTACAAGAGATTTATGATTTTTATATTTTTTTAATAAAATCTGATTCAAACATAAAAATATCTAAATATTATTTTTATTGATTAATATATAGAATTGATATAAATTATAAATTTTATTCCATGATACTTTTTGAATAGATAAAATACTATCAGTTATAATTTAATAATCATATTTTTTAAGAAATCAAATTTTTATGACCTTGGATTAAACCATTATAGAAATTCTCTAATAAATAAATCAACTTAAATTTTTAAAATTTTATTCTTATTTCTTAAAAAAAGAATAATATTAACCTGTTATCTCTGTCTTTAAACATAAAATACATTTTTATAACTAGAAATCTTCAAATAACAAAATAATTATTTAAATCTAAAATACTCCTTCAAAAAATAACTTTTGTTAAATTTATAAAATCAATTTAAAATATACATTCATCTCTAATGGGAAGTCAGCTGCACCTTCTTGAAGGCTTAAAAAACCTAACAACTGCCAAAACTCGTAGTGTGTGATGTGCTCATGGACTGAGTGTACCTCAGCCTCATGCATCACAGAACTCATCTGCTGTGGGCCACAGCTACTGCACAGCAGGTTTATCATTCTGCATGCACACCTTCAAAAAGTTGCATTAAATATTAAATAGAGTAGGATATGTTCCAGTATTAATATTTTGCAGGGCCATCCAGTGCAGCAATGTTAACATCTCTCACAACGCTGCTAAAATACTGTATGAACACTATATATCTGCCTTTAAGGCTTCTTAAGATGGTCGATTTCTCTGCAACGCACCCTCGTCCTTGTTAGAATGCTAATTATGGAAGTTCAGAGATATAATCAACTGTAAATATTTCATGGAAATCTTTTCTATTTGCATTATTAAGGTTATTGATACAGTTAGAAAAGTTTCTTGTACTGTTTTACTTGTGTTTATTCACTTATGTTGTAACAGAGGTCGTCTGATCAACCATTTTTTATATAGATTTTAATCCAGTTCATTCAGCATCCAGTTCAGCCCAATTCACCACTATCCAATAGGCTAGGTGCTTGGTCTGCTTTATTTTCTAAACTAAAATGAAAAATCAGTTTTCCAGTTTATGTTAAAAATCACATAATGGGAAGAAACAACAATTCTTCATTTAGTTTCTTTCATCTAAGAAGTTGCATGACATGGAAGTTAGAGCAGCTGTGTGTGTGCTGTGTTGACTACATAGCTGTTTTCAACTAAACATAATAAATAAAAACATACAAAATATCACATTTTCTTATGTAATTTAGTCAAAACATTTAAAATTTTTTTAAAAAATAAATTGTGTGATTAAATATTTCCACCATGGATACTGAGCAGTTGGATGCTTCTACAAATGACAAAAGAAATGTATTTATGTATAAATTACCTACAGTCTCTTCCCACTGTTTAACATGATTCAAGTCCGACTGACTCAGATATATTATATCATATAACTTTTTTAGTGTTGGTTTAAGAGCTGCATGCTTGTTTTAAGTGATTTAAATGAAAGCCTGTTAAGAAAAAACTGTTGTAACAATGTGATGATCATCTGAAGAACTCAACATAGTATTCATTATGGTGGTCAAACTGGTTCACACAACTGTGGGTGGTTAGTCGACACTGCGTATGCAGAGCATCTGGGTCACATGACTTGTCTCAGGTTATCTTCTGTTTTTATCATTTTGCTATAAAGTCTGTCAGTAAACAGATAGTGGTTCATTATTCATGTTCCTTTTTTGGTTAGAAATGAAAATCAGGAAAACTTGTTTTTTGTTGTTTACACTTTTATTATTTGTTTCTGACAGTTTGTGTACTCCTCGTGAAAGTGTGTGCACTTTGACTACAATCCAACTCGGCTCTGTTCACTCACCTAGCCAATCTAATTTAATCCCAGTCAGTGCAGTTGGCCTCCAGTTTATTGCAATAACATTAAAGATTTGACTAGTTAGCTTTAAAAAAATATTTATTTTAATTGTTACGAACCCTTTTTTTTCTAGAAATAAAAACAAAAGTTATCCCAGTAAGCATGTGAACCTTACATGAGTTCCAGGACATTTCCTGCTACCAACAGCTGCCACAACATCCTTATTTGCAAACCATATGCTTTACCTACCTCTCTGTTTTGGCTGACTTTATGTCTGTGTGCCAAAATCACCCAAACACAACCACACACTTAACACAAAATGCAAGATTATTGATTTGTTGAGTGTTGTGGTCGAGCTGCAGTGCCTGGCCTCACCCCTTAGGTGAAACACACAATCTGCAGCGGATGTGAGGCTCTTAAACTGTCTCTAGGCCCTGTTTCAAATCCCTGTAGATTCACAATATTGATCTGAAACCATTTCTCCCACAGCCTGCGTCCCCTCCGCGTACATCATGTCCCCTTTTGCTACCTCTGTTGTTTTTATTCCTGTTCCCAGAGGAAATTCTGTGATAAATAAAAGATGGGGATTTCATTCTTTTCTTTTTTTTTTATCCTGAACGTCCTTTTAAAAAGATGGAGAAACCGGGGCCAGGAAATCATGACAGGAGTCAAATCTAGCTACAATTGTTGCAGAGAAGGGAGAAAGCACTGTCACGCAAAGCAGATGACAGGGAAAATATTAGGTTGGTATAGTCCCATGCAAGGTGAATAACAAAAACCCTTTTCTTTGCTGTTTCCGCTGTCAAAGTGAAGTGCATGTCATTCAGTCGTAGGATAGGTGTCCAACAATAAAATGAAAGAGAAATTAACTGAATGTAGAGAAGATAAAAAGAGAAAAAATATCTATAAAGTTCCTGTTTTATATTCTCCTGACAGGTTACAGTTTGACTGCAGATTTCATTTATTCTAAGGGAGACTTTTCTCTTTTTCCTTTGTCAGTTCCTCCTTACCACCACCTTTCACCGACTCCCCATCTCTCTCAGCTTGTTCTCATTGTCACACTGTGTAATTGAGGTAATACTGTTAATGATGTGTGAGTGGTTTCTCTTTTCTCTCTGTCTTTCACACACACAAGCAAACACACGTAAGCACTGATGGCAGCAGATAGAGCTATTTCATTAGAGTTGGCAGGGCGAAGACGAGGCAGCGGTGGCTTACGGGCACAGACGACCTCGCCGTGGGGAAGCAGGAGCTTTAAACACTAATTAGGATGACTTTGGGAGACAAAACAGCCAAGGAGGGGAAGAAGAGCTAAGGGGAGTTGATAGCAATTTGAAAAATCCAGGATCTAGGGGTAGTAAAGGTGACGTATTTGAGTAAAAATGACAGATGAAATGGGGTAAAGGCATGGAGAATGACAATGACAGAAGTCAGACAACAGTGGGAACAGACAGCAAAAGAAGAAATGGGAATGAAGAGAGGAAATAAGACTATGATTTTTTTTAAATAGGAAATATAAAAAAATGGCTACAGGTTTTACCAGAGAATAGAGACTCTATTTTCTGTCTTAAATGTCTAACATATCTGAAGATGTTGATGTCCAAGATGCTGTTTGGAAATGTCAATAGTTATTCATTAGGCTACATGTCCCTATTCTAAATGGGACAACAATAATATTTAGTTGTCTGGCATTGATAACATGTCGTATCGAATAGATCCGAGGTTTCTCCTGAGTACAAGAATTCATGTATCACCAAGATTATCTGCACAAAAAGTGGAAATATTTTTTTTAAAGTAGCCTAGATTTTGGCAAAAGAACAAAAAAAATATCTGTCACTTTGTTCAGCAGCTAATAAATTCAAATCAAACACATTTTGGTGTTATTTCATGTGTATGATTACTCTTTGATTGTTACTGAGATGCTCCAGACTTAAAATCCCACATGTATCATTTAGAAGGCCTCCATACATAGATCAAGGACTAAAGATGGGACTCCCTTTTGCCTCCAAAAAAATCAATACAGTTTAATGTCATAGAATTAAAACAATGGCAGTCATGACACTGAGTAAATCTAATGTTGCTCCTCATTAAACCAAAGCATTTAAAAATTCCTTATATTTTGACAGTTGCCTCCAATTTTCAGTATCACTCAATGATATCATGAAAGCCCCAAAGATAAACCTACCAAACAGATGCATAAGGGTATCAAAATATTTCTCAGGATCAACGTTGAAAAGTGTTTACAAAAAAGAATAATTTGTATGGATGAAAAACAACCATCACCACTCTGTGCTCCTGTGTTTTTTTAAAAAAAATTACACAACTCTTAAAGTGAAGTTTAAATGCATAAAATGGTCCAGGAAGAAAAGGTAACGAATGCGTGGATCCAAACAGAGAAAATGTGAATCTAAAAGCATTTTCTTAGAATTGCACAATGAATGGATGATGTGGGTTCATGATACTGGCCCAAGAAAGAGTCATGTTCTTTTTCAAAGATGCATTAAATACAGCTAAAAACTAAATTTACTACAGTCCCCATCCAACCAAATGACCTCCCCAACCTCTTTCAAACATGTTCAGTTGAAACATTGAACATGTTTGAACTGCTTCTCTCTAGTTGCCATGGTGCACGTACGTGTGCAAGACAAACTGGTGGTCTGTTAGCCTGAACAGTGCAGTAAACTGAGCTAAACTGCTCTCTTGTACAGCTGTTTTATCTATTTCTGGTGAAATACTAAATAACTCTTTTTGTTCAATAGTTTCAATACTGGGCCAAAATTTCCCTGGAGAGCATGTGTAGATGACCTGCTGTGACATAGACATAATGTATAGAGACACACAATACATCTAACTGTACATGCACTCATAAAAGAAACGTAGAGGCAAAAAGCAAATGGACAATCCAGTTGCAGTTTTACCAGCATTCATAAGGATAATAGCACATTGGTACTGTACAGATGTATAAATGCATGCAGAAATTATAAAAATGTTTAGTTTCAAGAGGATGCACTGCAGACAAGCACATAATGATGCACATTCCCTTTCCACGTTGCTATTGTCAGTTAAAGTAAATCGATGCTGGAGCCACTCATCACTACAGCAGCTCGTGGGTTGCTTAATCCAGCAGAGGACAGATGCAGTGTAGGAGTCTTTATATATGTGTGAATGTGTGTGTGTTTGTAATTCCATGTGCCTGGAAGGTGTAATGTCGAGGAGCACAGGCACACTCTCTCCCCCAGTACGTGTGTTGAAATGGCCCCGAGCGAAACAAGTCCATCTTGCCACACACGCACAATCAAACTCTCATATCTGCCAACCTCTCAGCTATCTCATCTCCCTGCTCCACATTTGGCTCTATTCAGTAAATATCATCATTCATTATCTGCATGGTGCACCAAAATAATTTTCGAGCAGCGTATTAGTGTTGATCATTGTAAACACCTTCTTTGTCTCCATACAATCAGACCAGTTGCTGCCTTTCTAGGAAAACCTTGCACATGTTGCTTTCAGGGCTTCTTGACATTCAGTTTTAGGTTTTTCCTATTCACAAAAGTCTGAGTGAATCAGTTGATTTTTGGGTTTAGATGATTGTAGCACTGACAAACGGAAAGCTTAGAACAGGGGTCTTTTTGTTTTAAGCCACCCAAACTAATACAAAGATGGAACAGGGACTACAATACAGCTTATGTGTAATGGAACCTTGTGTATAACTATTAGGTTTGTTTAGCTCAGTGAAAATATAATTAAGTTGTAAGTTTAGTGACCCAGATTTTGGCAATGCGTAGTAGATAGACAAGAGATGCATTTGCATTCACCACTTTTCTTATATATTGACAACTTTTAAGCTAAAATCCATGCCTTTAACTCAATCAGACTTGTAAAGAGTGAATCAGACCACTTGTTAGAGGAGCCAGTTTGCACAATACTTTTGATACAGATTATGAGATGAACTAATGTGGATCAGATCACGGGTCTGTTTTAACTGGACTACAATGAAATAGACTATTTAAAGGTTTCCTGGAGAATAATTGAATGGAATTGTCAGGATAAACCCTTCAGCCTATAGGTTCGTTTTAAATTAGTTTTTATTCAATTGAAGTGTGGAATGTAATTTATTTAAAAAAATACGATTAGTAGAGTTCAACGCAGACTGAACAGTGAGTGATATTACATGTCCATTAATACTGTCCTAAAATAATCTTCTACCTAATGTGAAAAAAGGCCTTTAGTGACTCTTGATGACTATATACTAAATTACAGGGTTGCAACCTCATTTTCCTCTGTCTGACCAACATGCAAAGATAAAGACAGTAATTTTCTAACATAGTTTGTGATTCACAGGTTGGTACTAAAAGCTGCTAAATTAAACATAAAATATTTAATAAAAAATAAAAGTTGGCAAAGAGAGTCAAATTGCATGTCTGCCAAGCAAAGAGCATCTGTTTGACAATTTTAGTGTGCTGCACGGGCTCCCAAAAACAAGTGTGGAATTCTGCCCAGAAAAACCTTTACATGCTTAAGCAGCTTCTTCTATGCTTATCGGATCTAACTATGCAGTGTCTGATCTGAACAAACACCCCATCTATTGCTCTTGCTTGTATATGCCATTGTCTCACTGCCATTAAGGAATGAACCTGGCTCAGTGTGATTCTTCCTCCTGTATTACTGTAGGAAGGTGTGCAGTGAATGTTCCTCTGTGCCAGGTTTATGAGCAGAAGGTCAATGTTTGTTTCAACATACCAGATTTTTTCTTTTTAAATGTTTGCCTGTTGCTTTGACAATCTGCCTACATATCTTTATGCCCAAATGTAACAACTTAGTTGGAGTGTCAACCATGGTGATGGTATTGTTGGCTTTTTTTTAATTATTTGTGTAACTCCACTCCAGACAGATCTAAAAATAAAATATACTGAATGGATAGCTATAGACATTTTGAATGACACCTGTTTTTATATATGAACCAAATAAGAAATTATGTTGTTACAATAATATTTTAATTAACAATTCTGGACTGATGTTTTCAGGTAAAAAAAAAAAACAACCACAAGAACATTTGGCAAAATGTTTCCTTGAAATAATTTTTGGCTTGTGAAAACCAATTTTGGCATAGGTCATCCATAATGACATAACATTAACTGTATGATACATGTTGGTTATGTTTAAGTGTAAAAAACAAACAAACAAAAACTCCCTCCAGCAAATTCTTTAGCTACATATATGTTCACCAGTAAATTAGCTAGTTTGGTTCCCACAGCACAAAAAAGCTGGGTTGGAAGTTTGATATGTGCAAGGTCAGCACAGCTCACATTTCACTACATATGGATGAACTGATCATACATTTATATACATTATTATTATACATTATACACGTATATGTATAAATAATGTATTTGTGTGCATTTGGGCATGATGCCGTGGTAATTAGCGCTGCAGCCTCACAGCGAGAAGGAGCCAGTTCGAATCTCTGCTGAGGCAGTGGCTTTTCTGTGTGGAGTTTGCATGTACTCTGGTTACTCTGCCTTCCTCCCTCTGTCCAAAGACATGAATGTTAAGTTGATTGGTCTTTCTAAATTGCCCTTATGAGTGACTCCGTGTGAGTGGTTGTCTGTCTCTCTGTGTTGGCCCTGTAATGGACTAGTGACCTGTCTAGGGTGTACCCTGCCTCTTGCCCATTAATTGCTGGGATAGGCTCCAGCCTATGTGACCCTGACTTGGGTGAAGTGATCTGGAAAGTGAATGGATACACATTTGCAATGGTTTTTAGGTTACAGCAGAAAGAGAGAGAGAGAGAGAATGAGGAAGAGATGGGTTTGATTATTAATTAAGCCACATAAAAAAGCACTAACACATGTACGTAATGCCTTTTTATATAAAAACCATCTCCAGGTCACAAGATAATCGTTACTTTTGATTTTTGTCTTGGGATGAAATAAAGAAAACTCCAAATGTCAAGTGAAGCTAATTTACTATGTTATTTTGCAGAAGCTTAGCAAAATGCACCTTTATGTACAACCTATGAGTCGCTTTGGTTTCTTTCCAAGGAAAACCGATTATGTAGGGTCATGACCTTTGCTCTTGTAATCTCTTCTCTTTCCTCTCTAAAGGGAAAGATAATGGTTGACGGAGAGATAAATATTTATACTATTGAGCTGAATTGGAATTTTCTGAGAATCTTTCATTCACTGCAAGCCTGCAGAGGAGCAGTGGGAGCTGCTCAGGCGTTTGGTAAAACTGGCTGTTGGGAGGTGAATTGCTGTTGCTAAGACAACTCCAGTTATCATGATGTTGTAGTTTTGTGGTGTGAAATAAATGAATGACAGACAAAGAGCTACACAGAGCATTTCTGGATATTTGAGCGCACACTATGATGTTTGGACTACATGATTGAAACATGACAAATTTGGTTTGAGAAGAAAGATGTTTCAATGTACATTGAATTCTTGCATGGTCCATAGACTCTGGCCTTTGCTACTGCCTCTCTCATTCTAGTTCAAAGGTGGTGCCTGTGGTGAGTAGTTGCGCTATCAGTAATAAGACATCAGTAGGAAGCTAAAATGGTCAATGTCTCTGTAAATATAGGGTGAAAAAGCCTATTTTCATGGCAGAGGTTAAAGCTTCACGTTACTTGTGGTTTCTCAGGGAATCTTTCTCTGTGTACGTTTAGAAGGGGTCAGGCTAAGTTGTTAGCTGTCAAACAGATTTTTGGACATAGATCAAGAGCAGCACAAAGGATCCAGTCCTGCTCTCCAGAGTAAGTGGGTTGTTTGATGTTAGGATGGCAGCAGGGGGAAACTGGATGAGAGCAAAAGTCAGGGTGCAAAGAAACAAAAAATTAGGCCACAATAATTTCTAGAAAGCAAGAAATGGGCTGTAGTTCAAAGAAAGCTGAAAAATAGATGTAGAGAACAAACAATTTTGCTGTTCAGCATATTAAAAGGTGGAAATATAAACAAAGAAGAAAAGGGACTGATTAATGATTGTCTATGAAATAAGACCTCTTAACTGAGGAGCAGGTGTGAAGTGAGAAGGAAATGTTTTTCTGTTTATACTCATCTGAGTGTTAATGAATGTTCTTGTATGCAGAGACAAGTAAAAGTTTTATTACCTCCAAAGGTGTGGAACCTAAACTGCCTGAATGGACCACAAAGGGAATTGATTACAGAAAATCCACTCTAGTTGAGACTTAATTTTATTGTGAAAGTTTTTTCTCAAATTTTCCTCAGATTTCTGTTATCCCCCACCATGCCTAAACGTGGATGTGTTATCGTTTGCAGAACAAGAAATATTGTAATGTGTTCTGGAAAATATTTTCTAAAGTAAATTGAGCAGGTAAAGTTGATGGCTCATTTTTGATGAAATGAGATTTAAAATACTAAAGAACTCAAAAACATGATGAAAAAATGTTGCATTCAAGTTTAGTCAATAGAAAATCACTTTTTTTCTTCATGCAACAAAAATGGAGCAAAGATGTTTTAATTCATTTAAAAATTGTGCTTTTATGCATTGTAGTCTAGAGAGGCTCTGCTTTCATTATTAATGGTACCTTTCTACACTGTTTTCAAAGTGTGTGTTACAGCTGAGCAGAAAGTCAAGCCACACAAGGTCTGCAGGTGTTGAAGTTCTGGAAAAGTTGAACAGTGACGACATAATTGTCCCATTTTGGTGTCCCTTTCCTCTGCATGCTGTAGCTATGTGCAACATATGCTTGTAAATACGTCTATTTACTATTAAATCAAAAAGCCCATTGTTTGCTAAGCTGTTGCTAACAGACTTGGATATCTGCTATCCAGGTTGCACCGGTTCAAGTTAGTTTTATTCAACATAAAATCACAATAATATTTTAGTTACTTTAATACATTTAATTAAATAATTAAACTGAAATGATTTTATTTCAATTATTTTTTGTAAAGTAGATCAAAGAGCAGCTTAGAGTGAGTGAGAAGTATTTTTATACTAGAAAAATGAACTATTATGCGAGTGACTTCCTACACTCCTTATGAATTTCCGTTTTTGTCAAGTCATTGAAAATTTGTCCATTTGAGTTTTGTTCAAATCATTTTAAAGCAAATATAATTAAAATAATAGTAATCTTTATTTTGTTGAAAATTATTCTTTGTCATTGTTTGCTATCTCTTTGGAGAATGAATGAATATGAGACTGAAACATTTAGACTTGGAGTGAGGGATCAATCATAACTGGACCAGTCAGTATTATATATTCTGATTGGTGATGGACAAGTGGGCAGTGAATCATAAATAGGGGGCTGTGTGGGCCAAGCTGTCTGAGCACTCCCATCTGCCTGCTTTATTCAGGTGGACACCATCTGCACTGTAAAGCAGTCTGGCCTCGCTGGCAAGTGTCACTGTGTTTCACATGGATGGTGAAAATATAAACACAAAGATTAAACCATTGTGGCAGTCAGAGTGAAAGTGTGCCGAGTTGGCATGAAGGGGAAAGCCTATATGGAAAAGTTAGCTAACATCAAAAGTAAACCATCTATTACTAGTACTACTACTACTACTACTACTACTACTACTAGCAGGGGTGCCACCAGGTATTTAGAGCCCCATGAAAACATTATCTTTCATACATCATATTATTAACAAGGTTAAAAGCTGTTTAAGGATGCACTCAAGACCACTGTTTAAATTTTCAAAATAATTTTCTATTGTAAATTCCAATATTAGAAAATACTCTTGTAATTAAACAAAGCTAAATATACATATTCATTTAGAAAAAGAAAATGAAAAGGCTTAGCCTCTCAAAATAACAGCTGATTTTTAAAAACTTAGCTGCATACTGCATCTTTTAAGGATGTCACATTTTCATCTTGCCTGATCTTGTTGTGAATGTTTGTAAAGAGTCAACTCTGTGAGCATTCTGGATTAGATAGTTTACTCGCCCTCTGGATTATCTACAGACATACGATGGGTTCACTATAAAGGCTGAAGAGCTTTGGTTTCTTTAAAGAAAAACAACAAAGATGCACAGACACAGGTCAGTTTTTTTTCCAGCATAACTCGCGGACCGCGGTAAGGGGTCGGCCCGTGCATCACTAGGTATCATCCATCATCAGGTGATGTCTCTGACCTAAGAGGGAGCGGACTAAATTAACCTGTAGGTTATGCGTAACAGGTTAATCTCAACCTTTCTAACACAACTTTCCTGGTGAAAAAATGAGTCACATATTGGCACCCTCTCTTTAGTCCTTCATCTCGCTCTTTTTTTCTTTCTCCTTTTCTGAAAACCTGATTTTTTTTTCCCCTCGCTGCATTTTTAATAATTGATAAGTTAATATATGATTCGGACAGATTCGTCCAAACTGATGTGCTAAAACAGTCAGAACCAAACCATGACATGTAGTTTTATGGGGATGGCTGGTCAACATTGATTAATTTTTTTATAGCAGTTTTCTGCTGAAAAACAAGCGAGAACAGAGTGGCAATTTACTTTAGTGTTACATTTTCTCATTATATTTGAAAAGTATAGATATTATTTCTAGAGAATGTTTGATCATTTTCTTATACATTTTAGAAATCTCGATTTGCCCCTTCCTAACCTTCCTAACTTTTCCGCCCTATACGGCACCCCTGACCACTACTACTACTCCTATTACTACTACTACTACTACTACCTCTACTACTACTAATAATAATACTGCAGTGGCATTTCTGTGCGCGTCAAAGCAGAAGCAAAAAGGATTGTAATCTTGGAAACACGAAGGAACTTAAGTAGATCTTTGCTGTTTAGACAACGATGAAAATTTAAACTATGGTTAATATAAAAGGTGAACGAGACTAACAGAAGATTGTTGCAGTATTTAGTGCTGCTGTCAGCACTATGGTTATAACAAACCATTGCTGATGGCAATGCACAACATTTCATTGGAACACTGAACATAAAGAGAGTCACAGCAGAGAAAACACTGGATTTAGCTCTGAATGACAAACGCATGGCAAATTTTTGCAAACAGTTGTCGATCTGACATCAAATTCTACAGATCCATGTTGCTGTCCAGCTTAACGTGGCACAATGGTTGTTTGTGTAACATACAAAAGATGGTGCAACAGTAAACAGAGAGGATCTCCTTTTGAAAGCAACATCACTCCCCTATGGCAACAACCCTGGACTTGGTCCTACTAAAACAGCTTAGAAAGCTCTAACAACATGACAGAGGAGCTGAGGTGTTTGCCCAGCCTCCAGTTTCCTAGATATTGATTATTTGATCCGATGGCATCTGTTGGAAGATGGCAAAACCAGAAAGACAGCCCTACATTCTACAAGGCCCCAAGTGTCTCGTTCCAGCAATTTCACTTGAACAATCTTGGCTCTGACTGTTTAAATTGGTACCATGGAGAACACTTAATATTAAGCAGTTTGTTATAAAATTGATTACTGCAGTTCTGTAGAGACGGAAGTGAAGAGGGAAGTGTCTTTTGGAGTGTGTGGAGTGTGCATATTACCTTACATCATACCTCTGAGTCTCTTTTTATCATCACTTCTGTCAGCACCTGTCCATTTCTACATCCACACACTCTCATTCTCTGCTTATCCTATAAAACTTTCCCCACTACATCGTCTTACTTTCTATATCCATCTGCCTGTTGGTGTCCAAATCCTATTCCATCTTATTCTCACCTCTCAAACCCTTACCCTCCACTATTCATCTCCCCCCACATCCCCCATCCATCCTATTTTACTGCTGTTGGCAAGACTGATTGCTGAAACAGAGCTTACTGTCCACAAGGCAGTCTGCAAAGTATCACAAACTATGCTATTCTTCGATAGCCAGCCACGTTGTTCATTGATTACCCTACATCACACGCAGATAATCAGTGGGTGTGACCAGATTCTGAAACATGATGGGTCCATGCTTGTGTTTAAATAAAGCAGGTCGTGCTGGTTTTTAATCAGGGTTGCAGAGGATGCTTAATCAAGCAGTCTTTTGATGGATTCACGGAATGGGAAACCCATTCATCAAGTCAATTACACATTAATCACAAGCTCACCCACAGATTCATGAGTGAGACATAAGGAGGGGCTCAGCTTTTGTTCATGGAGTGAACTGTGAGAGGCATTATATAAAACACTCGCATCCATAGCAATCATTTTGTGAATTATTGTACAATAAAACAAGATCTGTTGATGGATTTTGATCAACCAACCATTTGTGTTGAACAAAGGCTGAGTATTTAGAAAGCTGCCTTTGAATAATACTCAGAAAATGTCACTCCAAGAACATTATTCTACATTAGAGACATGTACCATACTGTGTAGACAATAAAAATAAATAGAATTGTATTGTTTATACAACAAAGCAAGAATGAATAATTGGATTTGACATAAATTGAAACACATTCACTTTTAAGTAAGCAAGTTTTAAATATTGGGAACTATATTTGTACTCATTTTAAAAGTGTATTTTATGGACTATGCGTAACTTCCAGTCTCGTTAGGTTGGAAATGTATTCCACAAAATCTCTGGCAGCTTGTTCCAATAAATCATTAAGTCTGACAACCTTTGAAGTCATCAAAAAATCAAGAATGAAATATGAATAATGAAAGCAATGTCAGAATGAGTATGCATATGTTATATTAATTTTTTGGATCTAAACATAACACATCATGGCAGCAACTGAGGTAAATAATGCAAGAGTCATGATAATATTACAGTACATGATTTCTGTAGAAACAAAGTTAATCTTTTACACAAAAACTCATATGTGGTTTATATATTATATTAGCATTTCATGCTGTTCTTTTTTCTCTTCAATCACAAATGTTGCACATTTGGGTAAAACAATAACCCTTCTGACTCTTTGCTTTCACACGGACTGAGCTGGGACAAAATCCCATTGGCTGTCCTACCTCTTAGAACATGTGGCTACCATTATATCCAAATCTTTAGAGACTGTTATTGTACTTCATGGACTTAATTAAAATCCTCATACCCAACATTTAAGCGTCTTTAAACAGAACTTTTTTAAAGTGTTCTTTCGCAAATGTTTATATATAGAAAGAAACACTTAATAATTTGTCTGACAATTACCATAGTGTGGTATGTGTTTTTAACTTGAGGTTAAAAAGTATATTTAAAAGTTAAAATGTCAATAAACCATTGAACTCTGTTTGTTAGCATCTGTTAATGTAATTGGAAATACCTGTGCAGATGTGTTCAAATTAGATCACATTCCTCTGACCTCTAATAGATAATATGTGTGGAGCTACTGCTCAAGCTAGCATCACCTGTTTCACGTTCTCTGAAACCATGACATTTCAAAACAGTATAAATGTTCCATCCATCCATCCATTTTCCACCGCTTATCCGAGGTCGGGTTGCGGGGGCAGCAGCCTATGGAGGGAAGCCCAGACCTCCCTCTCCTCAGCCACATTCACCAGCTCATCTGGGGGGATCCCGAGGCGTTTCCAGGCCAGCCGCGAGATGTAATCAGTCCAGCGTGTCCTGGGTCTCCCCCCAGGTCCTCCTCCCACAGCGATGTGCCCGGAACACCTCACCAGGGAGGCGTCCAGGAGGCATCCTAACCAGATGCCCGAGCCACCTCATCTGGCTC
>JBAMHV010000025.1:8753978-8768392 GCA_037177535.1 Pseudomugil gertrudae
GATCTCGTTCTTTCGGTCACGACCCACAGCTCGTGTTCATAGGTGAGGGTGGGAACATAGAGCGACCGGTAAATTGACCAAAACAGACTGGTGCAGTATCCGCATCACTGCAGACGCAGCACCAATCCGCCTGTCGATCTCACGCTCCCCCCCCCCCCCGACTTGTGAACAAAAATAAAAAAGTATAAATGTTTTTATTTATTTATTTATTGTAATGGCATTTTGAACTTTGCCAACTTTGCCAGGAAATTTATGGGTACAATATCAATATTTCATCCTTATCGGTTACAGTCTGATCTCAGTTTGACATGAGATATTATGACACTTATTTGGACCCCTCAGGTTTTTATGTTCCTTACTAACAGCTATTTATTTATAGCACAACCAATGGTTTAAGCATGTGAAAGATAAAAAGAAAGAGAATTTTAAGGTTTCATGTCGATGTCCAAAATGCTTTTGACTTTAAACGTGTCTGGCAACCACACTTGTCAAGAGGATTTTTGCTTAAATTCAGTTAGCATGGTTATGTATGTTTAATTCTTAATGACCCAAAACATGTTTATCATCCTTGAGTGCCTTGTTAATTTAACATGAATGAATTCAGTCAAATCAGTGACATTTAGTAAAGTAGACACACTAAATATGTCTTTCAAACCAGCATCATATCAGAGCCTAATGCACCAGTTTAACTACTTTAATATGAAAGAGCAGTTTCAGTGTATCTACTGTTTTATTGATAAGGAACAAAACGTGATGCAAAGCATCAACAGACAGTTTCTACTGGAAATCAGGGTCTTTTGACACCTTTGAAAAGTCATTGAAAAAGGTTTCTGCTCAAATGTAAGCTCTATTATATTTAGCTTACTATCTGGTAATTAGGTCCAGTGTTGCCTTTTAAGGGGCATTTGCTGCTTTCACTGCTAGTTGGACAATTTTCTCTTTACGCTGATGTCTTTTATTTCAGTGATAAGCTAACCCCAAAACCTCAGTTTTATCAAGTAGTCCAAATCTTTGTTAGCACGTGCCTCAAAATATCTTATGACATTGTTTTGGTTTTGGCCCTGTAGCAGGTCAAACATGACCCAAACATATAACTGGCTGATTTCACCCAGCCCCAGTTTTTAAGCCATGACTGGCTGAGTGTTGTTGGCCAACCTCAGACACTGGATATCTCTCCCAGAGCCCCTTTCTCCTCTGGCAGTCTCTAAGACCATATTTCATCTGTCAGTTCACGTCCAGACTTTGGAGTAAGCCAGCTGGCCTTTCTCAATCACTGTCCCCAGCCAGAAAGCCATAGGGCTCTCTATCAGCTGCAGTTTGAGCCAGGAAAAGTCATGCTTGTCTCCATGTGCCAAAATAGTAAAGCGGCATATGCATATCATGTTCTTGATGCATCGGAAAGCAACAAAACATGCAGTTATGATGCACTTATTTTTTTAGCAGTTTCTAAGTAAGAAAAACCATGAAAACCACCTGACAAGCACACAAAGTGTTAATAGAGTTGGACTCACTCTGGAATCAAAGTCTTGAGTGGGAAAGTTTTTCATTTAATTTATCCTTCTTCACTTTCTCACTTTTACCCTATATGATTCCTTTTCACAAAAGCTATGGTTAAAGCTCAACACAACACAGACTGAATGGTCTGTTTTCTTTTTGTTTTCTTTTTTATGGTTTTCCTAATACTGTTTTATGACAAATGCTAAAAAAATAATTTGAATGAAAGTTGTATGAATAAACACTTAAATAATGTAGAAAATTAAATGACTAGGTCCATTAATATTTGAGCATGTATTGATGTAACTCCAGTATTTTAAATCGTGTAACTGTGCAGTTTTTTGAAGACTTCTTAAACACGTTTTGATCTCAAATATAACTAATAAATCTTTAAAAAGGAAATTAATAAACAACCTGCATTTAATGATAAATTATTTCCTTGTTATGAGCCACAGTCTGAATGAAATAAAATCTGCTTTAACAATTAATCAGACTAAATGCAAGCAATTGTTGTAAAATATGATTTAGTGACCTAAAGTGGACACGGTTTCTTTACTGAAGTGAGCATGTTTTAACATTTCTTACTTATTGGAATATACAATGTCCATTCATTTGGAACGTCGTCTATTTTTCTCTGTCAACTATCTAGCCAACTGAATGTTGGGTAAGATATTTGGACTCTGATCCAGCTGCTTGAGTTTGAATAATGGACCCTATAGCCTCACGTAGGTAAGGTTGGTTGGAATCATACTGCAAGGATTTATCCGACCAGTCAGATGAGACAGAGTAGTTTGCTCAGTCACTGAGCTGCAACCAGGAGAAAATGTTTTTATTTCTACCGCCAGAAATAATCTCACAAAGGATCACTATAGTGAAATCTAACTTTTGTGGGGAAAAAAACCCAAAAATAAATAATTATGCCTTGATTGCTGTCTAATTTCACATAAAACTTTAGAAAACGTTTCCAACACTGTGCTTTAAAGTAAAAAAATGCAACAAAACAGTATGTTTAAATGACTTAAAAGCTGTTAAGTAAGGTCAGTTTATTTGTATATTAAATTTCATGTACAAGATTATTTGAAGTGCTTTACATAAAAACATCTAAAGTGTTGCAGGTGTTGTAAAGAAAAGATGGCAACAAAAATGACAATAAAAATCATGCTAAACAGATCATCATCCTTAATGCATGAGTTCACTCTAATCATTAAAAAAGAATGATTATAGTCATCTAATTATGGTGTTTGCATTTTTATCTTCAGTGTCCGGCTCAATAATATATGTTTTGTATGTATTATGCATTTCAGTAATAAATAGAGCTATTTTTATATTGTTTAGTCACAAGTGCTAATTTAATTATTTAGTGATATTCAGCTCACTTTAAAGGCAGATCCTCCATTCCCAAGAGAGCACCCGGCAACATAAGCTCATCTTATACTTTATATGCTTTCCAATGTAGTAAAACTGCAGAGTTAGTTTTTTTTTTTTGTCTGTGTAGCTACAGATGTTCAAGTTGGCCTGAATACAGATGCCCTTTTTACATGTGTTTTTATTATGTTTTGTTAAATGTCACTGTGTGAAGTATTATCAGGAGCTAGTGTGCAGTAGCAGTATGCAGCAGTCACAGATGCTAAATTTAGAAAAGAAAAAAAAATCTGATTATGAAGCAGTCATGAGTGGACCAAAAAATATGTTTTTATCACTATCTGGAGAAACTCAAACCTCAGTTAAGGTAAATATCTGTATTTGTTCCAGATCTTTGCATGCACAGTAGCTGCCCAACATACACTGCCTCCAATCAGTGGAGTCCTTCAGGGTTTGTTGGATTTGTCAAACAGCTTACTACTATGAAGAAGAAAAATTAGAAATGTTTTTATTTTCATATGATTTTGGAATTAGACCAGAGGACTGTAGCAGTATGATATTTAGACCAACCAACATGAATGTAATGAGAAGGAACACAGATGATTATAGGAAAAAAATTACAATAAAATAGTCTTAGGATCAGGGTTAATGTCTGAATGCATACAACAATTATGCCTAACTGATACATAGAAAATACGCTATTTTATTGTTTGCTCAAGTTGCATAAATGTTATTGAGGGATGAGTTGTGGTAGACAGATTTGTCCTGCTGTTTACCAGAATAGTTGTTAACTTAGTCATACAGTCAGGTTATTTTTATGATTCTCCAAACTGAGAATGCTCTGATCCCTGTCTAGTGGAGGTAAAACATTGACTGCTCATTAAAAATCAAACATAACCTCACTTAAAATAAATAGTATTAAATAAAAAAATAAAGTACATTCAAACATCCTTTTAATGAGAAACATTATCTGAGAGTTTGTTTCCATGTCTGTTGAACTTCTTTTTAGAAGGTACTACCTCCTGTAACCACTTGAAAAATCCCTCAATTTTCTGATTTTCTTTATGATGGAGAAATCCAATATTAGTGACCCATTTATTGAACAGTGGAGTGCAGGCACTCTATTACTGTATATTAGTATGAAATAAGATTATTCAAGCTAAACTATATAAAAATATGACTTGTAGTCTGATAGTACTGATTTTGTTTCCTCTTTTTAAAACTAGTCCTTTCCCCTTAAATGATGGTCTGGACTGGCTGCAGTATTGTGCTGTACTGATTTACTTTGCCAGGAGGACCCTTTTGAATATGGCCTCCATGATTCTTACATGTTGCTCTTTATATATCATTTCATAAATCTTTTTTTTTTTGGTTAATTCTGCTTATAACGAGCTGGACTGGACCAAAGACTGGACCGGGCAACATGGTGATACAGTGGTTAGCGCTGTGGCCTCACACCAAGAAGATCGCTGGTTCGAGCCCAGGCTGGGGAGGATTGTCCAGTGGCCTTTCTGTGTGGAGAAATGCATGGGTTCTCTCTGGGTACTCCAGCTTCCTCCCACCCTCAGGACATGCATGTTAGGTTCATAGCTACGGTTAAAATCACTGCTTGTCATATGTAAGTCGCTTTGGATAAAAGCGTCTGCCAAATGATTGTAAAGCATTGTAGAAACAGCAAAAGAAAAAGGTAGATAAAGTAGATATGGGAAAAGAAAAGATAGTAAAAAGGAAAGGCACAACAAAAAATGCACCACAGCACCGGCAGTCAAACCTAAACAGCAAATAAATACATAAATTTGATAAGATAGTGCCTCTTTTTAAATGGTTATAGAAAAAATTATTTCCCCCAAATAAAGGAAAAATAGTAATAACTGTCAATAATCAAAATCAATGTATTTTTTCTATCAGTGTCTGAATACAAGAAAATTCCATATTAGCACAGCGAACATAGATGACAGATTTTAAGTCCTGTCTTACTAGCCTCAGCAAGCTTAGAGGCCAAATGAAAAGCTAGTTTTGGACAAATATAGAGGTTTAAAAGTGTTGAATACACAACAGAGACCCACTCTAAAAATCAACAATAGTCCTTAATTGTTAGAGAATTAACTGATGAAGAGACTGGAGGGGCTTCAGGGATGTAAAGTTTGGAAAGTGTCTTGAGGTTTAAAATGCCAGTGTGGATCAATTCACCCACTGCCATGACTGCATCCTGCTGTGAAGATCCACAGCCCAACAGCTGTCTTCACTGGCTTTGATATAAGAGAGCTGGAAAGGCTGAGAAAGACAGAGGGTGGAAAGAACCAAAAAGCACATAAAGAGGATGACTGTCTTCGATATCCAAGGACAAAGGGAAAAAGGACAAAAGGACCAGCTTGGAGGGGGTGTGTGTTTATGACTGACAGTACCTTGCTTTTGATCAGCCATGGGAGAAATGGGATGAGACAAGTGTATGTGTAGCTGTGTATGTGCAAGTACTGTATGTAGCTAGGAGACCGTCCCCATGGAGATTGCTGGACTAAGCATTTAGCAAAGCGAGTGAGCAAAGCAGATAGCTGGTGTTGGTGTCTATGTAGGGCATGAGTCTGACAGTGATGTGATTAGACTGATCAGTGTTTGAGTCGTTAGTTGTGTAAAGAGGAAGTATGCTTCTAATACAAGGCATAATATGCACATACATGCTTTCCCGACAGTACTCAACTGTCTCGAATGCAAGTTGCAACTTGATGTACAACTTTATTTATAACACACTTTAAAAGCCAGTGAAGCTGACTTTGACTCTAAGATAATTATGATAAAAAACCAACTGGATAAAGAGTAAGACGGACCAGGTTATAAAAGACACTACAAATTCTCAGGATGCACATGGGAGAGCCGAAGTTTTAGAGTGGATGGTCAATGGTAACTTGATGATTGTGCATTGTGTTTGCTTCACACCACAGTATCAAGGCTAGTGTTTAATGCAAAATCTATCTTCTGTTGCCAATGTGGCAAACTTAGACACTGCAAATGCTACAGACCTAGTTAGAATAAAGTTTAAATAAATAAATAAAGTTAGAATAAAGTTTGCAGAGATCAGTACACTGTAGACCGGAAACCCATGTATGTATTTACAGTATGATATACACATTTTTAAATATTGTACAATGGGCTCTGTGCACAGCTCCACTGCTTCCTGAATTTAACGCAGCACATTTGTTTCCTGTCTTTCATTACTGGTCACACTAATTAATCCAGGTGTGCCTGACCTCAGTAACCACAACAGGAATAGCCAGACACACCTGGATTAATTAGTGTGACCAGTAATGAAAGACAGGATGTGCACAGAGCCCATAACCTGTCATGTTGCTTTTCAAACACTCATTTAGTTTTTAGCTGTACTTTATTACCCTTTTACTTTTAAGCAACTGTTTCACTTGAAAAAGAGTTTGAAGATTGAAGTGATTGAAGATTTTCCTGTAAAAGTTTTTTCACCATGAACGAAGTTGAATTATTTTTATTAACCCAGCATTTTGTGAACTCATTCTACACCAAAATAAGCATGCAGGTTTGTAAAAAAACTCACTAAAGTTACTTTATTTTGTTTTTTTAAGAAACTCAGCAGTGTGGGATCAATATAAAATAAGATGATAAAAATAATCAATTTAACAAGTATAAGTTTTTTTTTTAGCATTCAGGATAACACACTTTAGAATTTCATACCAGGCTGCAAAATTCAGCATGAGACAAATATAAAGGTGACATTTTTGGCCAAGAATTTGGCAAGTGAATAAAAAGAGCAATTTAATTTCTAACTCAAATTCCTGAAGCCTTAAATTAGATCTACATGGACTTCAAACAGAAGATTTACATGGAAATGGCACACTGAATTTCACGCTGTATCTCTCATATCAGAATTGCATTAGGAAGTGATGTCGTCATGACCAATGTGGAAAAATTAATCAATTACTGAGCAATGACTGAGAACTATTTCAATGTACATATGGACCAGTGGGTATTAATATAACACCAACTTCATGCTCATAGATTTAGTTGAATTAGTTTGATTAGTCTCACATCTGCTGCATGTAAACTATCGCTCTGTTTCTGCTCTGTTCTGTTTTGCTTTTTTGGCTAATGTAATAATTCAGACGAGCACAGGAGTCTGAATTGTTCACCCATAATTTCTACTTATTTTTTAAAACAGACTTTGACATTGAAAGAGATCCTTTTACCATGCTTTTGTAGATGACATATGTAATGTCAGATAAAGCAATCATATGTACATAACTAAATCTTTTCCTTCTAACCAGGGTGATCTGCTTACAGATATCCTCATTCAGCTTTACAGCATGAAACGGGGTCATGTAGCAGGGTAAGAGAACTTCTGGTGTGCTCCCAGGCTGCTATACATGTCTATGTAATCTGAAAGCACTTTATTACAGCAATCAATACTGTATCAAAGACATGACTGTACTCAAAAAGACACTGATCAATGAAGCCACTGGAGTCATGAGTTCTTTCACAGACAAATTAATAGATGATGCTACAGAATAATTTCAATTAAACTTCAATATATTTGATGGGAGGATTGGAAAATGTTTGATCTATTCTTAAGATGTAATGTTTGAACATATTGAATGCTGAAATGTACAGAATCTTTCACAATGCAGTTCAGTTTTTTACTGCAAGATGTTTTAGTGTAAAAAGAAAATGAGTGTAAATTCTTTTTCCAACTTTGTTACAAGGAAGGCCAACCATTTTTCTTCATGGACTTAGAAGACTGCTGTTTATAGAACATGTTTTGTACTATTTGAGGTTGAACTTTGATCAGTTTTTAGATGCCTTGAAAGAGCAAAACAAAGAGTTTTAATCTAAATGTTAAGAGTTATATGAAAATGAACCAGCCAATCCAAACCAACTGAAATTGGTTTCCTTCAAATACATGTAATTGTGGCATCCTTCTTGTGGGCACTATTTCACATTTTAATTAGTATATCCACATACAAGACTGGTAAATGCAGTGGCTACACATATCTAATTAAATATGATGATGGTATCTGACAAAAGTTAATTTAGCTGTGTGACTGCTGCCTTTGACCGTTAAGTGTTAGGACTAGATTTGTTCCAAAAGATGAAGAAACAACCTTAGAGCATGAAAACAAAATTAAAATAAAATTGGAGAAAAAGTTTTTGAAAAAATATGAAAGTAAAACTTTCTGCCTGCTATCAAATTTCTAGAACTGTGTAAAAACTTGTCTTTTCTTTGTTTGACAGTGTTATGAAACCAGATCTTCGACAGGCAACTCCTAACCACTTGAGACACCTGTGGAGGTGCCTTAAAAATTTGGAGAAATAAGAAGAATAAATCTCAAATTTGAGAAAGTTGATGAATAACTTTTATTAAGCATGGGAATATGATTAAATTTCACAAAATCTCAGCACTTTAAGGCTTTATTGCCACTAATACACTTTATAAATACACCCCCTGGAATCTCTGAAACCTCTCAGTTCTAACAGTTGTGGCATGGCATGGTTCAGCCAGCTATCTGTGAAGTTACACCTGGGAAACTATACCTGCTGTAATAAGTTGTACGGACGTTGCCTTGAACCCTGATCTAAGGCAACAGTACCAGCAACAGTTCCTGACTTTGGTACAGAAGTACATTTAAAGTAATATTTTCTCATTCTGTCACATTTTTTCATTTTAACAGGCAAAATGCTCCTAAACTTATATTTTTAGTGGCATGTTAAAAGGTTAATTGTAATATAAAATACTTTTTTCACAGTTACACCCACTCAACGGGCTTTATCCTGTTATACTCTCTCATACACACATATCTATATTTTAATCTGCTGCCGTTTGCTATCTTATTAGCAACATGTAGTTTATCTTTTAATCCACCAACTGCTTTTTAAACAAAATGTTCCAAAGTGGCATAAAAATTATATAAACACAACACTGTTATTTGTCACTTAAAATGGAAGATTGTCTGGTAGAAAACACTTACCATTCTGGCTCCAATTGAAATTCTTTATTGGGTGCTCAGGGCAAATGTGCTGCTTAATATATTTAATTTACAACTTCTGACGAGGTAATTTACATGTTTTCTAACATGAATGAAAATGAATCACATAAGGTGTGGTGTGTGGGAAAAAGACGTGGATAATATTGAGTATATTTTGTTTATTTGATCAAAATTGTACCCTTAAACTTCTATTTGTGGATTTTATGTTTAATTCTACTACACCATGCTGTACACAAGTCCTATTTTTCATAGCTGAGTTCCCCACATGCTTATTGCAATATTTAGACAACCTTAACAATTACTTACTATAACCATCAAACTGGGTATCAGGATACATGTTGTAATGAGTCTGTGGTCATTCAGTTACTGGTTTTGTAACAAGTGTCTAAAAGCAGTTCAGTTGTCTGTATACTGTATGTAGGCACATCAAAATGCATTTTTATCCAGTGAATTTTTAAAGATTAATAGAATATTTCAAACTTTTCTTTTTGTGTCTGCCGATATGGCAAAATAAGTTAAAGATAAAATCTGTAATGAGCCAACTTTAGCAGCATTGTATATTAACCACCAAGTCTGATTTGCAGCAGGGAAACACCTGCTGGACTGCAGCTGTTGAGGACCAGAGTTGGCCACCCGTGAGTTAGATTCTTTATTTAAAGCATGTTGTAGTTCATTTGTACTAAATTTGCTATCGGAATAAATGTTGATTTAAATTAATCTTCAAGTTTAAGAAACCAAAAGCATAACTGCATAAAAATTCACAAAGTATTTCAGCAAAAAAAAAGGAGTTTTAGAAAAAAACTCCTTATGTAATGCAAGGTTTTATTTGCACATAACGTGAAGTAAATATCCAAATTGTAGTCCACTCTTTGCAGAACATTCCTGCATAAATGGGCTTTTCATTGTGTGACAGCATGTTAATGACTATTCAACTTAACTTTTTCATTGTAATCTGGACTTTGTTTATATTTGCTGGTAAACTGTTCCAGAGAGTGAGAATGCAGCTATCTAATGTGCTAGGCATCATTTGAGGATTTAACACACTGGAAAATGCATGCATACACAGTATTACTAAAGGCTAGCTGGACTAATTGGGGAGAAGAAAAAGCAAAAACAAACAATCCTGACTCCTTCCCTTAGTTCAGCATGTATGTTGGGTTGACTGCAAGGTTTTCTCCATCCATAGGTCAAATATCCAACTACTTTTTCTTTTGAGTAGAAGAACTAGTAAAGAAAATAAATATGGTTGGCCTTGTTAATTATAATTGTAATTTTTTTAAAACATTTTTTTTACCACTCCTTGCTGTAGGTTCCCATAAAAACTTGTAAAAAAGATGAGCGTGCACAGTGCACACATGCCAGTCAACCATACCTGCTCCTGCGGTTTTCCTGGATTGTGTATGTGTTGCCATAGTGGATGCGTTGTGTGTGCAAGTCGCTGTGAACCAAAACTCATCCCTTTAATGGGACCCATTCTTTGTCTATCTCTGACGAGGATGGCTGCTGTCCCAATCCCCCTCAATGTAGTTTCATGCATGGTTGGAAGTAATTATTATGCATGTGGACACAGTTCTAGTTTCCCAGGAAAAGACGGGGGATGCAGCACTGGTGTGCAAAGAAAACCAGAGCTTGACACTATTTCCTAAAAAAAAAATGCAAATAGTTTGAAAGGAAATGCATTCTGCAGCAATATGAATCAATCCTACAAGGAAAGCCTGGCTTGCATGTTAAAAAGTACAAATTATTTATAATTCGAGCATTGCGAGTGTTATCAAAAGCATTCATACTTGTCCATCACCTGTGTCTGTCGGCCCACCCATGTCTGGGAAAGTTTTGAAAATTGGACTGGGGCAGCGTTAGCCTCCTTCAGGGGGGTTAAGTTACACTTTAAACAGGAGGATAGTGAGACTGGTAAGGGATTTTAAGCTACAATATGTACATTTGCAAACATAAATATGCAGTAAACAGTTTTATTATGTGTAGAAAGATACAAGAATGAATAAAACTGAAACATTACCTACTTTATTAAAGAGAAAGGACACAGATGAGTCAATGCAGATCCCAGTCTCAATGTTAGCAGCCCAACATCTCCCAACAAAGCAACTGTCATCGTGGTGAGACACAAGGACCCAATATACTACCACCAGACATTAAGGTGTAATTAATGTAAATGTTTTTTATTTCTCATGTCTCTAATGTAAACTCATTTATTACAGCATTGTATGTGGCTGCTAAAGATGGGAACTCAAATCATTTCTTTTTGTAATGCATGCTTTGTCATTTGGATTTAATCTATAACATACCTCGGTTAGGGTAACAACATTTTTATATCTTTCATAACATACCTGTCAAAGTCCTGGAAGTTTTTTTCTACTCCCATCTAGTTACCCTCATGGTTGCTTGTGGTCACCTAATAAAAAAAAAAACATTTGTAATAAATTTCTGCCTGTATTTACCAGTCCAAAAATGAAAATTGAATGGGTAAATGTTTACCATTCATGTCTTTACACATGCACATTAGGAAGACAGCACACACTTTATTTCAGAATACAATATGAGATACAATACACACTCAGCCACTTTAGCTGTTTATTTCTTTCTCTTTTTCAATAATTAATATCATTCTAAAGTGTAACATACCAATGGTGATAAAATAATGCTGACATTGACTTAATAAAATGATTAGTTGAACGTGGTTAGTTAAAAAAACGGTTTGGGCAAGCTGCATTAAAAAAAAAAAAGCATTTCAAAAGTCCAACATTACTTTTTTTTATTTTAAGTTGTAAAAAAAAGTGCTCCTGAAAACATTCCCTACCCACCTTTAGGTTGTATTTAAACAATCTCTTTACTTCTTGAGCACCATTTAGCTTATTGTACAGTAGATCATTGAACCAAGGATTATCATAATTACGATAATGACTGAGAACAGATAAAACTAATAGAATATTATTCCCTTAGAGTCAAAGCACAATACTGAGTGCACTTAAACACATTTATCAGTTTATCAGAAACATAAAATGATTCCTTTATAATTTTAATACGGCAAACGATTAAAGAAGCATAAAATTTAAGCACAAAGTAGATGTGTAACATCACCGTTTGCATATTCAGTACAACTCTGTTAAAATGTGTTTGTATGAAGTGATTACACATTTCTTTAGTCTTGCATGGATCTTGCAGTTCAGTAACATAAACACACATTTAAAGACAACAACTATGCATGGTGCTGTAAACATTGAGAATGCAAAGTTTCCTTTAGTAGAACATCCCCCATGTGTGCACACGATGCTAATGATAATGTTACATGGAACTGCCTAGAGGCATACTCAGATCTAATGTTTATCATAAACCACAAAGGTTGGAATTTTGGAGGAAAGACCTTCTTTATATCTTCATTAATCAATGACCTTGTGCAGAATCCTTCAAACACTCAATGGTATTAAATTACACACTGTGGTAGTTATTATTCTTTTTTTTAAATTAAATTACAACACTTTCTTCTTCACTCCTAATTATGTAATAAAGAAAATTTGAAAAATTTCTGAAAGCAATAGTATCATTTTGTGCTTTTAAGTCCTTTATTCAATGTCCTTTTTAATACACAATTGTGCAAAAAAAAGACGGTTGGTTTCATTTGCTACTACCACCATGCATGTTAGGATAACAGCGACGGTTAAAATGACTTATCATATGTAAGTCACTAAAAAGACATAAAAAGACAGATAAAGACATCTGCCAAATGATTGTAGAATAGAATAGAATAGAATAGAATAGAACAGAATACTACTTTAATGTTTCTTTGGCATATTCTTACACTACATGCTTTCTCTTCACTTCCTGTTAGAATGAGTTAAAATTTTTGTGGGATAAATTAAGTGCAATGCATTTTATTTAGTTGCGATGTACTTTTAGATGAATGAAATTATATATGAAATCTTTTTACTTCACTTCTGCTGCACTGGACCGGAGTTATTTAGAAATGTGTTTTTTTTAAATTTTTTAATTTTATTTATTCTGTATTTAATCTTCAAGCTCCCGTAGAGCTAAAGCTTTTTCATGTCTTCTCTACTCCTCCTTTTCCGGCTTTACTTTGAAATTGCTGTTGCCATTTATTTATATAATTTTCCTCTGAACTGTCACATCATTTTGAGATTTTATTTGTATAATTAGATCATCATAACAAGAACCATAAAGTATCTACTGATGCTTGATTTTTTTTTATTTTCCAGGTAACTGAGTGTGTAAAAGACTGCTGACTTTGGCAAACTATTAGCCAGAACAGCGACATCTAGACTTCCAGGAGAAGAAATGGCGTGTCTGTCCCATGGTAAGGATTAGTTGAATTTAAAAATTATTTATCTTTAATTCAGGATTAATGCGACTACCATAATTTATGAAGGTTGGACCAAATTTAATACAAGAACTCATGTTTAAAATTATTTAACATTATCTCAAAAACAAACTTTTTCAAGATGGTGGACTAATTATTTTTATCTCAAGGAAACAATACAGCATTTTTGATACAACAGTTTTACAACTCTAAAAAGAAACTGATATAAAAAACAGATCCTTCTTTTTTGAGGAGAGTTCTTATATGGAGCTGAACACAATAACGCATGCATACTTTAATTTGATTATCAATAACATTAGGCACTAACCACCCAGTTCATCATAATCTCGTCAAAACAAACTCATTTTGTGACAAGCAGTAGGTGGTTATCTTGAGAAAATTAAAGGCTGATTTCTTGAGATGATGAGAAAATAACTTATCAAGTTAAAATGAGCTTCATGATTTCAATATGCCAGAATAATTAACTTTGTGATCTTGAGATAACGGCATGAAATATACATAACTGCAGGGGTGTTTCTGCTCTCAGCTTCAATAATTTACACATCCAAGTGATGCTGCTGGATGTAATGTGCTACTGGGTGGATGGACAGATGGACTTTGAGCTTTTAAAAAAAAATTACAAAATGTGAAAACAAGAAATGTCAATCACGTTACTAAAAAAAATATTTGGTGGCTTGACATAATATTGCTGTTATAAAATCAACCAAATCCATGTTTTATCAATCACTTCTATTGATGTGCATGTTAGCTTTTGATTGTCAAGTTAACATCCAACTTACATTTAGGGCAAGAAATGTTTTTCATACTAATAATGTTGCAGTTGCAGGCCGTCACCATGGCAATGTGGAAAATATCAGTAATACTTTGTACAATAAGATTAATTCTGTTGTGTATTTTAACACTGAGCAACAATGTTTTCCTTGCATGAAGTAGTTTTAATCAATAAGAAAGCAGTGTAATAAGTGAGCAAACAAAGTCAAAATAGCGACAAGAAGTTACAATAAAACTTAACAAACAGAAAATAGAAACATTTATTAGTGGATTTAAACAAAACTTCCATGTTTATAAGTCAGGTCTTAACCCCTTCTTCATCTGCCTCACTTACCAATGCAGGAGGTTAACAAGTAATAATAATAATACATTTTATTTAAAAGCGCCTTTCAAAAACACTCAAGGACACTTTACATTAAAAACAGACAATA
>JBAMHV010000025.1:8788647-8810527 GCA_037177535.1 Pseudomugil gertrudae
AGGGAGCCAGATTCAGATTATGATGATGTTTTGACTTCAGACTGGTGTTTTTCCAGCCTTGAGTCTCTGTTGATCTTACGGCTCCTTGGTTCCAAAAAGCCAAAAAAGTGTTCAGTTTTGATTGATCGGTCAGACACTCTCATCAAGATGTTTTCCATGCTCCGTAACAGTTTTAGGAACCCGAGCTTGTCCACCGGTATAAACCAGCAGGTAGTCCAACTTGCGGGTTTGCTCTGTCAGAGCGAGAGTCAAAGCGTTCATGACACGGTCTTGGTCCTCTGCATTCTTCCGCATCAGCCTCACTAATTTGCATATCACCAGCACCCCACAGACTTTCATGCCTAGGATGGAAAATGAAAGAGTAAGAAGTTGTCCAGAGTGGCCAGAGCAGTCTGATAGCTCAGGAAGCTGGAGGACTGACTTAAGTTCACTGAGATGCATGTTCAAATCCTGGGAAGGATGGAGGGGACTGTTTCAGGTCACTTCAATTATTTCTCCAACAGAAAGCTTTTCCATTGACATGTTTCTGTTTTGAAACAAGGAAACTGAAAAGCTTCACAGTGAAGTACCGACATGTGTCTGGAAGAATAGCTCAGGCTGTAGGGCTCAAGCCCTGCGTTCCAGAGGAATTGGGATCAAACCTCATTGTCAGCTCATTTTGTTTTTAGCTCCAAAACCTGAAATTAAAATAGAAAAGGTCCACCGGGGCAGAGACTGCCGGCAGGTGTTATCTGTAGTGTGGTGGACTTGTTGGAGCACTGGAAGTCCTCACAGGTATACGGATCCGAGTTCAACTCCTGCCTGTTACCAAGGCCTGAATCAGAAATTCTTTACTTGTGGCTCCTGTTTTGTGTTGGACTGCTCCACACCCATCTCTCTGGCCAAAGGAGACATTTCTACACTGCATAGCAACCATGTTGTAAGGCTGCAATCGTAGGAAGGTAGCTCAGATAGAAAGACGTCCGGCTCCCATACTGGAGCCGCTGGTTCGCATCCAGCATAGGACGTCACATAACTTACATGGGTTCTAGAGAATCAGCGTGTCAGCAGGGGGTGGGCACTCAGGACAGAGAGCTAGAATTAGGCCACCAAAAGAGGTGTGGGGCAGGCAGTCACGACATAGGGGTCAGGGCACTACAAGGGAAGCCAAGATGCCAGAACAGAGTAGGCATTGAGCCCCCACTCACTGTCATTAGCAGTTTCAGTATAGATATTCAGTGGAGAAACCAATAGAAGTAAGGTATAAAGTACAAGAGAATTGAGTCAGAAAGCTAGCATAGGGTTTGAAGCAAGATGGGTGAGGTGGAGAAGAGAGAGGGCAGCAAGATGAGAGAGGTGAGCAAGATGAAAGAGGTGGAGATGAGAGAGGGCATCAAGAAGAGATGAGAGGGCAGCTTGAAGGGAAAGGAGAGATGGAAATAGTGAAGCTGCCCTCTCATCGCAAGAGGGGTGAGTGCAGATGAGAGGGGGTGGTAAGAAGAGATGAGAGAGCAGCAAGAAAGGAGATAAGAGAGGGCAGTAAGGAGAGATAAGATGGTAGACTTGCTTTCTCCACTGCTCCCTTCTTGCTCCTCTCATCTGCAGCCACTTCTTGGGAGTAGAAGGCAGCCTTGCTATCTCCCCTCATCCTTCTTTCTGCCATCTTGTCTCACCTTACTGCCCTCTCTCATCTCCACCAACCTCACCCATCTTGCTACCCTCTATTTTCTGCACTAACCCTTCTTGCGATGAGAGGGCAGCTTCACTTTTTCCATCTCTCCTTTCACTTCAAGCTGCCCTCTCATCTCGCTGCCCTCTCTCATCTCTTCTTGCTGCCCTCTCTCATCTCCACCTCAACCATCTTGCTGCCCTCTCTCATCTTGCTTCAAACCCTATGCTAGCTTTCTGACTCAATTCTCTTGTACTTAATACCTTACTTCTATTGATTTCTCCACTGAGAATTCTAGACTGTATATCTATACTGAAACTGCTATTCTGGCATCCCTTGCTGTAGTGCCCTAACTCTATGTCGTGACTGCCTGCCCAAATTCTAGCTCTCTATCCTGAGTGCCCACCTCCATGCTGATTCTCTAACCCCATGTAAGTTATGTGATGTTCTATGCTGGATGCGACCCAGCGGCTCCAGTATGGGAGCCGGACGTCTTTCTATCTGAGCTACCTGCCTACGGCTGCAGTCTTACAATGTGGTTGCTATGGAGTGTAGAAATGTCTCGTTTGGCCAGAGAGATGAGTGTGGAGCAGTCCATCACAAAACAGGAGCCGCAAGTAGAGTTTTTCTGATTCAGGTCTTTGTAACAGGCAGGAGTTGAACTCAGATCTGTATACCTGTGAGGACTTCCAGTGCTCCAACAAGTCCACTACACTACAGATAAGACCAGACAGCAGCCTCTGTCCCGGTGGACCTTTTCTATTTTCATTTCAGGTTTTGGAGCTGAAAACAACAGCAGTTGGCCATGAGGTTTGATCCCAGTTCCTCTTGACATCAGAGCACGAACCCTACGAGCTGAGCTATTCTTCCAGATGTATACAATACTTCACTGTAAAGCTTTTCAGTAAACTGAAAAGCTTTACAGTATAAACGGAATGCTGCCAATGGAAAAGCTTCCTGTTGGAGATATTGAACTGCAATGAAACTGTTTCCTCCGTTCTTCCCTGGATTTGAACATGCATCTTAAGGAGCTTCAGTCAGTCCTCTAACTCCCTGAGCTATCCGCCCAGATAGCTCAGACAACTTCTTGCTCTTTCATTTTCCATCCGAGGCGTGAAAGTCTATACATCAGAAGGTTGGTCCAGTCACAAACTGACTCCAGGGGCCTCAAATAAAAAGGGTTTGTACGCACAAAATGTAGCGTACAGTCGTTGGTAGGTAAAATATTAAATCAATTTAGAATTTGGCTTTAATTTCAGACTACCTTTGTTAAATATGGTCTCCACACAGTGACCAGATATCCATTTGATGTCACGTCAGATAATAAAAATGACAGATCATTACAATATATTTTATTAAAATCATTTGCACCCCCATTTTCTGGGTACCGCTGGGGGAAGGTCTTCGGCAAGAGGGTTACGTGGTCCCAAGGACCTGGATTTCAGACTGACTTTGCTGGTGGGGGTGTGTTGCGGGGGGTGCCGGGTTCACTGCGTTTGGGTGGTTGGGGGACGGAGGGGGCAGGGCTATGCGTGGATGCCTGAGTGTGTTGGATTGTGTGTGTTTGAGGAAGCAAGAGTGTGGGGGTGTGTTTGGCAGGCAGTGGTCGGGGTGGTGTTTTGGGGGCTCTGGCCCCTCATGGGCGCTGGTCGGCTCATCTACCTATGGGGGTGGGGGGGTCTCTTTTGGGTGCTTTGGGCCCTGGGCGGCCGGTTCCTGGCAGGGTTGGCGATTCCCAGCCTGGGCCCACTGGGGCTCGTTCCCCTTGACTGTGGGCGGCTCTGGCTGCGACCTCCCTCTGCCGCCTCCTGGGCAGATGCTGGGTTTCCCCCATGATGGGGTGGCTGGGGTATTTGTTTGGATCTGACTGCCATTTGCCCTGGTCTCGGGTGGTCCTGGTCTGCCTGGGACCTTTGGGTAGAGGGGGTCGTCTTAGCATGATCACTTTTCTTTGAGCACTTTTCACCCCGTACGTTCTACAAGATGACACAATCACTCGGCTGTTCTTTAGGTTTATTCATGAAGAGCCATATTTCCTTATGCGAGAATACTTTTGGTATGTTTTATTGTGTCTGTTGGCAAATATGTTTTTGCTTTTTGTCCTTTTGTTTATTTAGATATTATGCTTGTTCACTTATGATTTTTTACTCTGTGGGATCCAATGAGATATATTTTGTTTTATATACAGGTGTAGCAGATGGAATGGTATCTGGTTGGATTGCAGTTTTTCCTTTTTTGGTGTCTACTTTTCTTCAATCTGGATTGTGTTTCCATTCCCTTTTTGTTTTTCTGTCTTTTCTGGTCGGGTCCAGCAACAAGTATTTATTTAAAATAAAAAATAAAAAATTAAAATAAAGAATTCTGATTATCAAGATGTCTGTATATACATATATATACATGAAGATCTTCTTGACAAAGCAAATTTGCTCAGCACAATCGTAAATTTAAACAAAACAGTACATTTACAGCAGACAGTAGCAAAGATAATCTATACAAAAAAATACTGTTTTGATTTTTTATTCAACAAACTTGTTTGCTTTAGGTCATTGGGAAATAGAAGCTTCGCTCATAGTCATAGTTTAAATTGAAATATTTAATTTTCCATAATCTAGCCAAACTGTCTGTAAAAAAATAGCTTCAGGGACATGACTGACATCAAGAGCAGCCAGTAGAAAGAGAAGAAAGTTAAAAAACAAAGACTGTAACTCTTATCAATTCATCTGTATCGGTTTTAATGTTTAACAGTAAACACATTTAAAAGGGAGTTCACTTGGTTAAACTTTCAATGTGGCCAATATACCAACAGTCTAAGCACTGCAGAGCCATCTTGTGAATGCTAACATACTCTGGCAACAAGGTACCTTGATTATGGTGAGATTTAGTAGGAAGGTATTTTAGCATTTCTCTGGTACGGTACTAACTTTGCATTAGAAACATTTCTAGGGAATATATTGCACTACTAGCGAAATTCAATTAAATTATTTCAGCTATAATATAGCGCCACTTCATGACAGTGTCATTTCAGGGCACTTCACAGACATCATATTGAGCCAATTAATCAAAAATACCCTAGTTAAGAAAAACCAAAATATTGCATCAAATCTTGACCTTGACAATCCCCAGCCTGAGCAAGCATGAGGCAACAGTGGGAAGGAAAACTCCTTTTTAACAGGGAGGCAAAGCCTCTTGCAGAACCCGGCTCAGGGAGGGCAGCCATCCGCCTCTAGACTGGGGTTGAGAGAACAGGAAAGACAGATTAACATTGCAACAACATTAACACTGCAGCTTTTATCCAGGAAGACCTGCAGAAAAGGAATAATAGGTTACAGATGTCATGTTTTAATACAATGAAGACAAGAAGCAGAGAAGGTAAAAAAGTGCTCAGTGCATTATGGGATGTCCCAATGATTGCATAACTAATGGATGGCTACATTATCCCTAACTATAGGATTTGTTACAAAGAAAGGTCTTAAGCTTAATTTTAAAGGTAGAGAGGGTGTCTGCCTCCCGTACCCACACTGGGAGCTGGTTCCACAAGAGAGGAGCCTGATAGCTGAAGGCTATCCCTATGGAGAATAACCTGTTCTTAAAACCACAAAGACCCAGAAACTGGGTATTGACTACAGGAGAGAAAAAAAACAACATATTTTACCACTTTACTTATGAAAAATGTGTAGAGAGAGTGGAGCACTTCTGGTTCCTGGTGTCCATTTGAGAAGGACTTGACCTGAAGCACAAGTCATAGACATATACAAGACTAGATGCCTTATAGAGGGTGTGCAGTCTTGTGTGATTACCATTTTTGAAGTCGCCATTTGTGATGGCAAGCGTCCAGTGATAACCACTGTGTGCCTAGCATATGTACACAGGATAAAGCATAAACACACTCACACAGCAAGTTTCTGTGATACCCAGCAGAAACATCTGTCTTGGGTAAGTTTATGTCAAAACTTGGCAGAATTTTACTTGATAACCTATCACTAAGGGCTTAAAATCCATTTCTAATATCACCCAGAATGTGTCATATTTGTCATCCTTGTGAAAGAGATTCTTAATTTCAATGGATTACTTTCCTGGTTAAATAAAGATTTAATAAATAGATAAAATATTTATGTGAAATCTATGACCAGAAATAAACCGACAGTGCCCGGTTACATTTTTTTTTTATTTCATAGTATTTGTGAAACCACAACACAATGGAAATAGAAACCCAGAACATACATTAACAGCTGCTGACAACTGAGTTGCAGCTCCGTGGCCACAGCCGGTTAGCTTGTTTGCTTCCTGTGAAAAACTTATGGTTTAAAACGGTTTAAAAAAAGTATTGATAATTGATTTAATATTTATTTCTTTTGTAAGTGAACACAGTGTCCATTGTGTTCATTTGAAGAAAATAATAGACCTCACAGAAGCAAACTTACCTCATAATTTCTAATTATGGACATCACTTTGGGCATTATTCCTTTATTCCTTACACAAGTAGTTTGATATAAAGTGTTGACTGCATAATCTGCTGGTAGCACTGGGTTTCCATGTCCTCTTGTCTCACAGCTGCAATCCATTTGTCTTGCCGCATGACATGTTTATTTCTTATGTTCTTCTTAGCTATTTAAATTAAATATTTATTCATTGTAATTTATTTTAGTTTATTTTAGTTTATATATATATATATATATATATATATATATATATAATGTAGTGTTTTATTGCCACATCTCTGCTATTTATAACAAACCAAACACTTTTGAAATCAATAGAAATTTGAGCAAGTTACTGTATTCTTTTCCCATTCATTTTCCAATACCATCACTGCTGAGTTGTGGCAAAGAGCTGGATAGATCTCTCCAAGTCAAATAGAAGAGGTAAACTAAGAGCTGAAATGCCCTTGAACAGGTGAGTCTTTAGCTTGGTCTTAAAAATAGAGTCTACATTCCGGTCAGAGTTTGGCAGTGTGTTCTACCACTAAGTAACAAAAGCAAAGAAGAGTACAGCCAGTGATTTAGCCCCATGTAGTGGTGGTAGGCCAAGTCATCTTTCACTGGTTAAGCGTAACTGTCAAGAGGTAGTGTATTTAGTGCTCTGGATCAATGAGTCAAAATATGCAGGAGCAGTTTGTGTTAATGTTTTGTAAGCCAGAAGCAAAGCTTTAAATCTGATGTGTGCTACAACTGGAAGCCTGTGGAGCTTGATTAGCAGCGGTGTGATGTGAGACATTTTTGGCTGGTTGAAAACCAAATGTGCTGCTGCATTCTAAACCATTTGCAGAGGTTAGATTGCGCATACCGGCAAGCCTGCCAGTAGGGAGTTGCAGTAGTCAATGCTTTAAATGACTAAAGCCTGGACCAAAAGCTGTGTTGTTTGTTCTTTTAGGTAGGGTCTGATCCTCCTGATGTTATACAGAGCAAAACAGCAAGTGCAGGCAACTGTGGCAACGTGGACTTTAAAGGTCAACTGGCATCATGACATGGGCCGCAGACATAGGTACAAGTGTGATAAAGTCAAAGTTCACGCTTATTGGTGGAGGTAAGGAAGGATTGGCTGGACAGACTATGAGCTCAGTTTTAGAAAAAAATAGCTGAAGATGGCGAGCCTTCATCCATGCAGAGATTTTAGCAAGGCATGGTAAATATAATATTCTCATTGAGACGTTTTTTTTGTCAGGCGAGAAGGAGAGAAAAAGCTGAGTGTCATCAGCATAGTAGTGGTAGGAAAAGCCATGAGAACTGATATCTGCACCAAGTAAGGAGGTATATAGTGAGAAAAAGAGGGTCGGGCACAAATCCCTGAGGCACCCCTGTTTTCCAAAACATGAGAATAGGACACTTCCCTCTGCCAGGATACTGCTGGGTCTGCCGGAGAGGTAGGTAATGAACCATGAGAGGACAGAGGACAGATCCTGAGATTCTGTGGAGAGGAGAATCAGGTGGTTACAAATTGTTTTATAAAGTACATTCACAATTAAAACACTGTTGTAAACGAGAGAGCTGACTGTAGCAAGATGGCTGCAAGCACGAATGTTCAACTCCATTGGTCAACATTACGGGTGAGGCATCTAGATTTTGTATATGTCTAGTGCGCAAACACCCATGAGCTGTGGAAGAAGGCTCACCAGAGACTACTTCCTCAGGGTGCTGAGGAAGATCATTGTCAGCCAAAGAAAGTCTCTGTTGTTCTACTGGTGCACAATGGAAAGTATTTTAACATACTGCATGGGTGTTTTGTTCTTCAGCTACTCTGTGGCAGCTTGACATTATCGCAAAGTGACGCTATACAAAGCTGAGTTGAACTGGATCATGCACCTGATTGGACATTTGATTACACAGCTGATCAATGTGTGCGCACCCTATTTATCAAGTAAGGTCTGAAATTATGAGGACAAATTCTGAATGAATATTTGACCTATATCAAAAGCAGATTACTCTCAAAATAACTTTTAAATGGTGTCCTTGTTTTGAATAAATATTAAATGAATAAATTATTTATACAACTAACTGGACAACTGATTGCTTTTACCAAGATACATTTAAAAGTATGAGACCAAACACTGAATTAATAATTTATTTCTTTACCTATTCAAAAGCAGATGTTTAATTAGTGATCTGTCTATTTATATGAAAAATAAAAAAGAAATAAATGAAACACTACATCTTGCGCCTGATGGGCAGTTGATTTGAAAAAAGCTCAGACAGCTGATGGCACTTGAATAGATAGTTGATAGGACATCTAACAAGGAAACTTAATCAATATGATTAAGAGCTTATGGACATAGAAGATGCGACTATGTCCATGATGTGTGCATGATGCGATGACAGCTCAGGCAGCTTTACCACATTTACCAAGAATAATTTTAGCTTACTGTGGTTAAATTAATCTGCATGACAAAAAAATAATTAATTCAGCATTAAAAACCACATGACTGACCCCTTACCAAACCTAACAGTGCTAATGAAGCACTATTGTCCTTGACTTTGATGAATGAAAACTGGTTGCATTTTCATATTCAAACACCTCCAAACTTATTCTCAATGTGTAAAAACTATTTTTTGGACAGAAAATGGTTCACATAAAATGTCCATATCGTTTGCAGGGGAGAATATGGGGGAGCAGGAGATTGGTGTTCAGTGGAAGTAATTGTAAGGTAAGGAAACAGTTAATTAGTGAGGGTGGTGGGAGCAAACAATGCTCGACTTGTTCGAAGGTTGATTAGTGATTAGTGAGTAAATGGTGTCGAGGTCTGGGAGCTTTGTGCTTTTTTCTTCTTAATCCATGAGCTTTGCTTTGTAGTTATGGCATTAAAAATGTTCCTTTTTTATGCCCTTTGCTCATTTCTGTTTGAGTGTAATGAGCAAACGCCTTTTAAAATCAGGTTCAGGTTTTCAGACAATAAGACTTTATTTTTGTGAATATTAAAGCTTTACTGCTGACTGTTTAAACAAAAGAATCAACTTTTTTATATCCCTTAAAAAGCAGAACACTTGACCCAGCTACACTTAGCAGAACTTCAACAGATTATGACTGCAACAAATCATCAGGTCTCTTTATTTGACATGTTTTTCATGTGCAAATAAATGAAGCTGCGGTTAAAATAGGGAAAACTGGGCAGGCAGCACACCTACCGAATTCAAAAGAGGTGTCATGCTGAAAAAGATAAAGATGTGAAGAGAAAATTAGAGAGGGAAGCTGAAGGATAAGAAAAGTCAGATAAACAGAAATAGAAACACTTGACAGCTCCAGCCTTTCACTTCATTTTGCCAGCATGATGCTTTACACCTCAGCAATATTCGCCCCCCAAACGGCTCCCTCCGTGGGCTGTCAGCCTCGAGAATGTCCCTTTTCACGCCCAGGAGCAATCCAGTCTGACATGCCAGCACAAAGCCAAACTTACACACAGATAGACATACACAGAGTCTAAAGTGTGCTGTCAGTGAAGCACTGTATGTGTACTCATCAGCCATCAGTGCAGGTATACCAATGGGTGCACACATACAAAAACCCACACAAACTCACAAGACCAAGACAAGACCAAGTGAGGTGGAAGATGAATCTTTTCAACTGTCCACCTACAGACTGACAAAGTGTGTATGTCTATCTTTACATTCACAGGGACATGCACACACACGGAATCCTGTCACATTTCCTGTGCTAACTTGCAGAGGCTTACATCCTATGGTGGAGTAAAAAGTCGATGACAGTCCTCTGCATCAAACAAAAATGAGATGACATAAGTGACAGCGTTGCGTAGCAATAGACAAAAACAATATCCTGGGTTGGGGAATTTAGATAGATTAACAACCTATTGAAAAGTAATTTAATTTTCTCTTTTTTCATATTGTCTAATGAGGTTGCATAGGCAATAGCAGTTTAGGCTACAGGTTTCATAATTAAAATCATAAATGCATTAAAGAGGAAATATGCTTAAATAACATTTTTAGCCCTTATACACATGTTTTTGTGCACTTTTAGGTGTTTAGGAATGCAGAAAATATAAATGTATTTCTTCCTGATGCTGCACATATATCTTTATATTCTTTGTGGTCATATTTTTCAGTCTGTTTGATTTAGTCTATTTTCTATTATGTTTTTATTTTTTAAAATGTATTATGTTAAAGTATTTGCTGTGGATCTGCCAAATAAGGTCGTGAACTTCCAGGTAATCAATTTTGTGAATCTAATATGTTGACATTTATAGTAAACTTACCAATAAAATGTTTCTCTGCCGGGAAATTAGCGTATCACTGCTATCAAGCTAAAAACATGACAGAACAGGGTAGAATTGAACTTCCTACCTGGAGGGGGCGGGGCTTAACATGCCTTGTTCACATTTAAAGAGACGGCACCAAAACGAGTCGCTCTGAAGACGCACCTCAGAACAGGGTTATAAGGTGTGTGTGGAGCGAGAATAAGCAGCAATTCAGACCTTAGCATTGCGGTACTACTTTAAAAAGATAACAAATTAATGATTTACATGTTAAAAGGAAGGATTTAAAAGCATGATATTTCTCCTTTAAATTAATAACAAAATGGCTCAGTAAACAAATCGGTCAGGTTTAGTGTTCTTGTTGTGTTCATGTTTAAAATAAATATGCCCTTTTTAGTCACCTGTAAAAATCAAAAGAAGGAAGAAGCCCATTTTAAAGAAAGATTTATTCTTTGGCTCCACCGCTGAGAGATAATTGTTTTTATCAACATGATATTATCTTTCTGTAATTATTTACTTTTCACAAATCACTGTATGAAAACAATAAATGAGCAGATGTTAAAGAATCTGGTTTTGTGATTGAGTTTTCTTTGCACACTATTCGGTTTTCCACCGGCCAATAACACCTGAACATCATACTGGAGAGCTATATTTTTCAGACTTCAGCATATTGGGATTATAACATGTTCAACTATTGACCCTCACAAAATGTAACAGGTTTTTGTGACATTTTAATAGGCTCAGATCTAACTTGATTTTGATACTATTGGAATATAAGCCAACTTTTTCAGTCAGAAATTATGCAAGCATGTCAGTTTTTATCAGGTGGGTAAAACCCAAATTAATCTTTAGTTATTTATATGGGGTTATGCGGCTGTATCGTGTTGCATTCTGGGATGTGGGCACTATATTGTGAGTAACACATTTCCATTCCCCTTTCTCAACCACAATTTCATACTCTGATTACTATCTGTTATATTACGGTCAAATCTAGTAGGAAAGGGAAAATTGATGACTTTACCACAAGTGACTGATTCATGCAGCTAAATGAATTAAATTGTTTTAATTGCCAATACTGTCATGAAATTCCATCCCTTTCAACAACCAGCCCCTCAGTGATTTAATTATTCTATTAATCCCTGTGTAGTGTATTTTATCAGTCACTGCATTATTAAAATAACCCTTATTTAAGGATACTTGTTTTTATTTAACATACAGTTTACATATGTATATAACATGCTGATAAATTTAAAGGTAGTATTTTGTACATATTCTGATATATTATTTGTAATGCTCAGAGGATGGACAGTAAGTGTGGCTGAAGAGTAAATGAAGTGTGACACAAATCACAGGCGCACATGGTATGAACATATGATACAGTATGGAGGTTGTGTGTGTTCTAACACCCCTTCCCTCATTAAGCACCTGGCCTGAGAGAAGTAGCTCCTACTGAACCTCTGTGTAAGATGTATGATTTTACAGACTGAATCCAGAGTTTGAACATAAAAACATCAATGTTTAAATCTAGGGTTTGTACAAATGTAGACTAGTTCATACAATGCTACAAGACAATATAGTGTCTAAAATGACACGACAGTCTAACGTTACGTCATTATGCCAGTTCTTGCTCTGTGAAAGCAGCAAAGTCAATACTGCCATTCTTAAATTGCTATTTAGTTTTTCTTATTTTAAGATGTTTTGAGAAAGAAACAACACTTAAACACATCTATTAACAGGCTGATTTTGATATGGTTTTATTATAATTAGTAAGGGACTTTAAATAACTGTTTCACATTTTTTTCACTCAATTGAGACTAGATTTATTTTTATTGTAGGAAATGTGGAAGTATTTTACCACATTGGCACTTCCTTGATTACAGTCAGACTTTTCTAAATATACGTTTTTTTTGTAATTAACTCATACAAGATGGCTCATTTTAGCAGTGTAAAGTGAGATTAGATTTTTACAACTATACATGGTTGCATAGTTCCATTTTAGAAAAGTAAGCATACAAATAATGATTTTACTCAATGTTTGATGTTAGAATTGATCTTTGGACAGAGATGTACTCGCTCTCCACCACACATTAACTTCTTTATATTAAACTTTGCTAACCAACCTCTTGCTATACTACCCGTTTGCTAATACCATGAAAAATGTGACTAAATCATGTTCTTGAAACCACAGGTTTAAGACAGTATTAAGAGTGTGCTGGGCTGGGAAAACTGGACTGACATGTGGGCACCAGGTTTTGCCAGTGATAACATGTCTGTTACAAACTGAAGAAGATTGGTTTTCATTTAATAGTTTGTTGTAATACATTTCATTTAGCTTTTACAGCAGATATGCCAAAACATAAGAAGACATGATGTACGTCCACAGGGATCAAGTGATATTTTTAATTTGCAGATGAAAAACACTATGTCCAGTTATAGCTTAAATGGCTAACTATAACACTTCAATTAACCAATTTTGCAGGAAGCAAACAGATGCAGAGAAAACAGTAACATCATTCTGTTACCAGATTGGTATTAGTTTATCACACTGTATTGAAACATGGTACAGCACACCAAAGTCAAGTATGACAGGATTGTGAATTCCACGGCATGAATATCAATTATCAACTCAGAAAACTTCCAATAAAACAGTTTGCCACTTCTGTAAGATGATCTCTGCTTCAATAAAAACTTGATGGAGGTCATTAATCATTCTGGTAATTAGGAGACCAACAAAACACCAAGCACCTCCCCTACTCTTGTCAATTTTTCTCCGCCGTGAGGTCCTGTCATTCTTTGAATATGAAATTATTTTTTCCCTTTTACTTTGTGTGTCCTTGCTTTTACTCTAATCTCCAGACACTTTGTTGTTGTTTTGACTCATCTCCACTGCTCTAAGAGTTGCCAGACCATTGTGTCTGTTGATGGGAGACAGAAGCTATTGGCAGATTATGGGGAGAAAAGTGCCTCTACTCTATAGGCTGATATGCCAATGGCACAACTCACCGGCTCAACCTTTTCTAATTACTTTCCTGCAAGACATAAACATGTGTGTTTGTGTGCGGTTTTGCTGCATTGTTTGCAGTTGAGCATTTTTCATCAAAGTCGGACTGTGTCTCCAGAGCTCTTTGGCTAGCTCTGAGCCTGGGCATTGAAAACCATTTGAGGGTATTATAGACAGAGCTAGAAAGGTACTGTGAATGCTTGAGTAGATTATGGAGTGACTCCCTTGTGTTCCTCTCTGCCTCCTCACATTACATCAAATATATGCACGAGGTCTGTGCCATTGCTTGTCTCTTGCTTCATACCAGATTTTTATTTGGTCATCTGGGAAGGGGCTGGTTCATGCTACCCTCAAAAGCACAACTGCTTAGCCATGCATTTGCATATGTCAAACAATTTAGGATGAGACTTGGCAAGGTTAGAATTGATTGGGCACCAAAGGAAATTCATAGGTAAATGCTTACATCTGCAAGCGTTCCAACACCTTTCCAATCATTGCAACATAAAGAAAAACCCCCTGGTATACTCCAAATTCCTTCTATATGCTTTCATCCCATGAGTTTACCGTTTATGCTATTCTAACCACCCGAGATTGTTAGATAGCACATATCCTTGAATCTATTTTTTTTTTCTTTTAGCCTTCTAGAGGCTGGTCTTGCATGAATGCTGAAGCCTCCTGCCCAATGCTGAGAATCCATAAGCTGTCCTGAGGATTCCTGTCTGTCAATACTGATTCCTGCCCATCATATAGTTCTATTCTTTTACATAGGATAGAGGAGTAAAAAGATTGTATTTGTTTATTTATAATAAAAACTTAAATATGTACTTTCAAAAAGATTAGAAACAAGGTTTTATCAAGCAATGTGTCATTTATGTCAAGCAATATTCCTGACACATGTGCCAAATGTCGGGATAATAAAGGAACACTCATCCATTGTTTATGGGAAAGCGTTCTAAAGTGTTTGTCTGAAACATTTGGAATCAAAATGCCATAATGTGCCAGACTTTGCATACTGGGAATATAACCAGAAAACTTTTCACTGACTTAAAAAACAAATTCAACTGCTGGATTTTGGATTGTTGCATGTCAGGAGGGTCATTGCTTTAAATTGGAAAAATATGGAGCCGCCCTCACTTACACAATGGAAAAGAGAACTTTCAGAAAATATTGGACTGGAGAGACTGACTCATATTTCTAAGGGTAAACTAGAAAAATTTGTGCAATTATGGGAACCATATATGACCATAATAACATCAAGATGATAGGTGAAAGATGTAAATTGTTAAAACTTTTTTTATTTATTTTTATCAATTTGACCTTGAGAATGTTTTATTTGGCTGCTGAGTGTGATGTCATCTGTAAAAACTTAACTGATCCCAGGTTCTAACATCTCCTAAAATTCATGGAAGAGATAGTAGCGATGACAACTTTAGTTTCCAAATTTAAATTTCAAAGTTAATAATTGAGGTATTTATTTTATGTTAGACATTTGAACTTTATTGAACCTGTAGGTAGAGATATGATGCCATCAGTCTGCAACCTAATATTGTCTGCATAAAAGGTGAATGCTATGGGTATGTGTGTGTGTGTGTGTGTATGAATGTGAGGAGAGTTGGTGTAGTTTTTTTTGTTTGTATGTATAAAAAATTAGAAAATGAATAAAAATATTGGGAAAAAAGGATAAATGTGCCTAGGAACCAGCCAACACAAAAGACTAGAGTTGTGAAGAGGTCTGTAGTTTGGATTAGGTACTGGAGTAGAGTCTGTAGAAATAAGGGGGCTTAGGGTTTAACCGAAAGAATGAAAGCATTGGGGGGAGTTAAAGAGGAGAACAGATATTGAATAAAGGATTTTAAAATGCTGTAGAGTAAAAGCCATACAAAACAAACAAAAAAGATCTGTTTGGTGTAAGGAGGAGATTTGGTGTATGAGCAAGGAACCTGAGTTGTAAAAGCAATATGGGAAAAAGAAAACAGAATGACAGGTGTGACTAATAGGAGTCAAACTGTAGTGAGGGAAAAGGAAAGATTAGCTTCCTGCCTTGCTTTAGCAGCAGGGTGACTGTTTCTGATTTCTATCAACAAGTCAGTGTCATAGCATGGCATGTTTAGTATCTATGCAAAGTTATGAAAATGCTCCACTTTTGTACCTTAACTATGTTTCCACATTCATTTCTTTGTTTCAGTGCGGAAGCAGTGTATATAATAGGCTAACATTGCCACTGTTTCAGTGAAACGTGTCAATGCATAGACAAATTGCTTTGATTGGTTACATTTTTATTGACTATATATTTTTAAAAAAACAAGAAAATGAAAAATATTTTTGGTACTCAACATACTAATCTGTAGCCTTGTATTTATTTATGATCTAATTCAGAAAGTTGTTAACTCTCTTGGAAATCAATCATGTTTTCAAAAGAGGATTTATTTCCCCCAAGACACAGTCTTACTACAGCTAAACAATACACACCAGTAGAATGCCTGTAAAGAGAGACGCTCCTCATATAAATGCTCCTTTTACAGGCTTTAGTCTGAGCCAGGCAGATTTACACCAGCAGGAAACTTGCACACAATGACTTTGATTAGCGCCTTGTTTCATGCTCACCTCCTATTCCCAGACTTCTGCTTCCAAGCAACTCCATAGCTTCCAAAAAGCTCATGCGGGATCATTTTAGATTCCCAGAGAAATATATTCATTACCATGCAAATTAGTATGGGAGTCGTTGACTTAAAGCATTCGCCATACTTCATTTCAGAGTCTGTAAATGCAATTAATTGGACCTCGTTCAGAAGAAAGAGAATTGCCAGCAGATAATTGTCATTGTGGGGATCCTATTAAAAAGTTTCTCCCTCCAGTCAAACATAGCATTGAGAGGAAACGGTAGCCATTGCGACACAGGCCCCATAATGGGATAATAAAACCTCTTTCATCTGCCATGAATAGAGCGATACTCACAACAAAGCAACAGAAAATGATTTCTGACATGATTTCTGAGAACATCCCATTCAATTACCATTCTTGAACAATCTATGCAAATCGGCTACCTGCAGCGCCCAGCTGCGATGGATGTCATGTGAAATCCTACTTAGAGAGGATTGGGATGAGAACTATGAAGGTGGGGAGAGAACCATTATTTAAACACGGCGATTCAAATACTGTACAGTGCACACATGAGGAAAAAAAAACAGAGGAGACACATGTCGCTTACTGTGCTTTAAAATGAGTAGCGCTGTCGTCACTTTAGAGGAAGGCAGCAAAAGAGGAAATTGGAGGAGGCACTGTCTTCTAAATGTGTGTTGGCTGGTCTGTGACTGCTCTGATAATGTGTGATCCAGCATGATAGGGGTCAGAAGCAGGTGACAGACAAATAGCCCACAGCAAACAGAGATGGAGTTAGTAGATGTATGTTGTGTCTGCTAAACAAATCTTTACCTTTATAGATGAAAAACATGGGTAGTTAGTTTGATGTGAAAAATATGTGAAAAATTTCAGGCTGTTTTATTAAAATGTATGGTATATCAAATTCTTACTACTACTGATGCTACAGCTTACAGTTTGAGATCTGCTTTTTTTTTATTTCTTTCATGGTTTATTTCAAAAGGTTCAGCTTTAAAAAGGTGTATAAAATGTAGTCTACAGAAACGTTTGCTCATTTAAATGAGACGTTATCGGTATGGAACTATAGAGACATTTCTGGAACTTTGCAAAGGGATTATTGAGAATGTACAGTAAATATAAAGTATCTAATTAATCCACTGTTAAAATTTACTTCCACAGGAATCTGTGACACCCAGAAGAATGTTCCCTGGAAGAGCAATGCCACACCTGTAGTAGTGCCTGCATCAAAAAACTTGACTGTGTAGCTTATTAGGATATGAGGAGTACCACCAAAGTGAAGGTTTTAAGTATGACTCTTTGTAAAGCTACATCTGTTTGTGCAATCAATCTCACTGTCAGTGGAATTTGGGCTAAATGTGAACATTTTACAATAATCTTTGTCATATACTTAACTTGATATATACATAGTCTTAGCTTGGGCATCTATGGAACATTTATGTCCTCTGAACATCTCAGGGTGTAGCTGTGGGCTTATCTAGTCATCCATACAGCTCAGAGATAAAGGAACAAAATAAAACTAACCAGCTTGACCTTTTAGTTAATTTACAAATATGAAGTCACATGTTTCTTTCTTCCATTTCATTATCTTCTAGCTTTGGGCAAAGTGCCAAGAAAGAAACCATCAGACAAATGCATCTGTTAGCCATTTGTAAATGACAATAAAATGATCTGTGTGTGGAACAGGAGGGTCACTCTGTTCCGACTATGTTGTCTACCTGATATCAGCACTCAACTCTGCTGCTGGAAGGCATATTATCACTTAACTCTGCTTCCATTTGTCAAATATCTGTTCCGGTGTGTTAATTTGCAACTATAAAGGAAAAACAGTAATGAGGGAATCATTTACAGCACCTTGCTTAACTCGTCTTATGTGAAGAAAGATGATTAAGTAATGAAGGGTTGAGATGCTTTTCTCATGTGTGTAATAATCCCTGGTGATCATTATCATTTTTACTGTCAGGACTGGATTCTGTCCCTGCAAAAGATAAAAGAAATATTCATAGCAGTACTAATACTGGGACTAAGCAGTGATGGAATAGCACATACTTTGACTGTAGTCACACATCTCCATTAAACAGAGTGGATAATTATACTTTATCATCTGGGGGTTGGATGCACTGTTCCTCCTGTTTGGGTTAATACCAGCTAACGGAAATTTTTAATACCATACTGAATGAATTACATGTTTTTTTTTCTTTTTTGTGTTGCACCTTCTGATTATTTTGAACCTTGGCAGAATAAAAGGATTTTATGTTTTGTCAATCTTGTAAAAATATTATTTTTTTAGATACAAGTAACTTGGCATGATGCATAATAGTCAGTTTAACCCGCATTTAGAATTTGAATTTTATTTTATGAAAACTGAATTTTAAAAAAATAATTAACATTCTGAAACTGAAAAAATAAGGAATATAGCAATATAAATAATATAAAGTATTAATGTTAATAGCATTTACCTCAGGAGCGCCACCTCTTGTTTTCTACCTATCTGTGTAAGATTTAAGCTAAAAGGGCTATTATGTAATAATAAGTTAAATAACTCAACCAATGAATGAACGATTGATCACTTTAATCAATCAGTCTCAGATGCTACTTCATAAGTTCTTACTGGAATTGACCTAAATTTAGACTCAAGTAAAACAAGCAGACATGATTAATAAATTGAATATTTATTTCACTAATCTAAGGTCTACATAAGGGACAAAATTTTATTACTAGAATGAAATTAGAATGTAAAACAAGACAAACATAAAACCATGAATGTGCAAATAAGATGATAAACCCAAATTCATACGGTAAAGAAATATCAAACTGCATAAAGATTTAAACATAAATAACGAAACTGTTCATTAAAGAATTGAATAACCAGATTTCTAAATCTAATAGAACTAATACTGATAATTGTTAAGGCCTGAAAACATTACGAGTTGCCAACTATCATCAATGAGCAAGTCAAAAGGAGTTTTGTTTGAAACTGCAGCGATCCCTTTACACAAACTGTGGACTGGTCTGGAATCTGGGGAGGGGGGAGTGGCACAAACTGGTGAATGAACTGTTCTGGCACAGGAAAGATATTTGATGATGAAGAATCCATATATGTTTACATTTGAGCCCTTATTGCTTGTAAGGGATTCTAGACAAACCATGGACACTTAATGAACACTTGTGAATTTACAGTATATTTAAATATGAGCTATGTGGATGATAAAGAACTGTAATTCCCAAGGACTTTCTTCTGTATGAATGTGTACATCAGGGAAGGAGAACTTTGGCACACATCCTAGAAGTTTTCAGTAGCTGTGGCTTAATACCATACTGGAATGTAGTGCCACTACATTGTGGTTAGGAGCGGTCTCAAATGGAATACTGGATGTTGGGCATGTACTGGTAGTGACGTCTTACTAAAAAAATAACTGCTAACATTTGCGTATGCTAATTTTACTGGTTTGGTTACTGCAGTCTCAAACAAATGAGCGGATCAATGAGTTACCATAAGCACAAAATTAGATATGTAGCAAGCTGCTGTATACATTAGAACCTAAACAAAATAACTTCATACTCACATCTATACAGTTTAGCCACAGTATTGTTTGCTGCCTTTATTTTGAAAGTCCAGCACTTCTTGTTCCGCTACATCAGCAAGATGGTAACAGTTTGTGCATGAAGTGTCCATCATTTCAGACTAGATTCTTGGCTAAATTTAGGGCAGCATCTGGGTTTTTTCAGTGCACTGACATGTCAGTGTAAACACTCTACGCACTTAAACGAATAGTGTTAGTGAGCTGATTGAGACACAGCCAGTATCTCGCTATCCAACACATCAGATTCAAATGAATTAATCACTCCACAGACCTTGATAAGCTATTGGATCCACTTGATTTGAACCAGGTGTGCTGGACTGGGGATGCAAAGAAAACCTGCAGGATTCCAGACAGCAAGGACCAGGGTTCTCCATCCTTTGTGTACACCATCATACGGGACCTAAATCCCTTACTGATTATCATGTAAATTAAAAAAAGACAAAGTGTGACCTTCTAAACATGTATGGAAATGCACGCTTTATATTACACAATGGCACATTCTCAGAAGTGACTGGATGCTCGAGGGTTGCAAGCTATTACTAGTTTGCTCCAAAATGTAATAATAACATTAAGTACCGGTAATTATGAGCATCATTAAATCCCTTTTGAATTGATCTTTACTTCTAAGAGTTACTCTTCCTCAGTAAACCTTACAGAGTTACTAGTGTGACTCTTGTCTGAAGACAACAGCATTTTATAAGAAATATATATTTTATTGTCTTGCTTGGTTGGTTTATGATTCACCAGATGAACTTAGATTTTCCATTAAAGGAAACATGTCAGACAGATGTGAAAGAAAATAATGCCTGTGGTGTGTTGACTTATCTGTATTTCAAAGCTTTCATTTTATTCTTTTAACTGAAAGTTAAAATTAGATTGTTCATGTTGCTCATGGCTAAAATGAGAAATGTAGCTATCATACTGACATTTTTTTAATCATCTCAACTTTTAACTGGCTGACTCTATGAAACAGTTTGGCTCAAGCTTTAAGTCAGATCGTTTTCTTTCTTGCTCTCCATGGTGAAGGACTGTGTTGCAGATATTCATAGGGGAAAAAGTTTCTCGGTTGCCTCTCTTTCGCTTAATCCATGACGGTAACAAGAGACCCTTCTGCCATACCAATAAGAAGACTTTGTTCACCTAAATCACTGAGTGGCAAGCTCAGTTCAAAGCTCTCCTCAGTGGCCCAATAAAAAGGAAGTAGCTTGTGTCTGGATGGATCAAAGGGAAGAAGCAACAGAAAGGTCAGGTCTCAGACGCTCCCTCGGTGAGAAGCTCAGTGCAGCGCTGACAGAAGCAGCTCCCCACCAAGTTTTCAATTACCTACACAATAAGTACTGGGCTCATGCTAGGTGATGTTATTTTATACGTCAGGCCTAATTCATTATTATATCAGATAAAAGAGAAATCCAAAGTGGGCTGCAGGGTGGTGTGGTAGTTAACACTGCAGCTTCACAGCAAGAGGTCATTGGTCATTGTGTACAGTGGATGAAATCAACAGCAAAAAGCTCATTATTTCAAGCCATAGCTGAGGAAGAGGATTTGCATGTTCACCGTGTGTGTGTAGGTTCTATCCGGATATTCTGGATTCTTCCCATCATGCAAAAACATGCACCTTCTGTTAATTGGTCACTCTATTCTCCCTAGGAATGAGTATGTGTGGTCATTTGTTACTGTGATGGCCTGAAAATGAACTAGTGGCATGTCCAATGTGTACCCTGCTTCTCGCCTGCCAGTTGATAAACCCCAGCTTCCCCACGACACTGATTTAGAATAAACAGTGGAGACTTTATTAGTATAATTTTGTATAGACTTTTCTTTACCAACCTCACTGATGGTGAAAGTTAACACAGTTGTTTATTACAACACAATCTTACACCCAAACCTTTTAATAACTATTCACCAAGAGCATTACTGTTTCAAAATAAAGGATTAAAACCTGTACAATACTGTTTTACAGACCTTTTTGTTATGCAACTGTTAGACACATTAGTAGTTATTAGTAGTTAACTTATGATGGCAGCAAAATGATAACAGCCTACACTGTTATCCTCAAAACATCTACAAGAAACACTTTGGATTGCATTCATTTTATTAACTTTTCCATATGAAGTGTTTATTTTCTTTATTTTTTTCATTAATTTGTACCACATGCACAAAAGACAGTTATAGAAGGAAAAGTAGACTTGTGTCTTAAAGCTTAAAAATGGTCAACCTCATGATTTTAGATTTAGATTTAGAGTTAGACAGCTTTAATCATCCCACAAGGGGCAATTAGTTTGAGCAGCACAGGCAACACAAAACATTCAGTTCGTATAAAATAAAATCCTTAA
>JBAMHV010000025.1:8810627-8826955 GCA_037177535.1 Pseudomugil gertrudae
AAAGTTTTGCATCATCTACCCCTTTTCCTGCTTGATAAGCAAATTGCAGTGGGTCAATTTTACCTTCCACGTGCTCATGGGTTGCATTTCCAGTCATGTGATACTGATTCTGCCTGATGCGAAGTCTGCCTACATGTTGTCAGCTCACAAAGTTTAAATTTAATTGTGACATAACTTTGTTTTGGACATATAGATGAATGCTCACTAAGGAAAGAAAAATCAAATGAAGATTTACCTGTGCACTCCTCATAGATTACTAATGTTCTGACTTGTTTGAAGGTGTTGTGCCCAAGTTTTTGCCTTTCACGGTTTCTTGCCTTTAGAGATCCTTACGCATAGATCTTCTCCAATTTGTTCAGATCTTAATGCTTACCACATGTTTCTCCATTTGTAGGATATCAGAATGAAGAGCCGACAATTCATTTACTCACTATACCAATACGATTCACTTTACCTGTCTATGATTTTAATGTTTGGCTGATTGGTGGATGCTGTGTAGAGTAATATCTCAGAAATCCTGTAATGGAAAGACTTTAATTGTGAAAGCCTGCAGTGAACTCTATCTAAAACCCTTTGTGTCTTGAGACAATTATACTATGCAATGTGTGCCTTAAGACATAAGACAATTTTTAAGAAAATTAGAGATTGTTTTAAATAATCAAGTAAAACGTTGTCACCTATAAAATGAGATGCTTAGTCAGTTTGTATGTTTGAGTCATAAAGTAACACAATAATACAGCTGTGTAAAGTTATTCTTGAATAAAATTAAGAAGACATTACCAAATAATTATTAAAATGCATAGTGTGTTGTGTGTGTGTGTTTGTGTGCGGCTTTATGGGTGCAGTGATGTGGACATCAAATGAAACACTTCAGTTGAATTCATGGCCATGTATGGGTCATTCATGAGATCAGCTCTATCTGAGCAGCGGCCATCTGTGATCAATGGAGGATTCCTGAGGATCAGTTCTGCTGTTTAGTGTCAGGGGAGCAAAGCAAACTCTTATGTGCAGTGTTGCAACCATGGTGGTGACATTAAATACTGAATGGGGGATTTAAGCCAAGCAGGAAGGCATTGCTGTGAAAGATGTGGAGCAGGTAGCAGCAGAACGAGATCCAGGCAGCTCCAGATGGATGAGGCAATCAACTCAGAAAATACAGAAATGTAGGAACTTGATAGTATTACTGGGACTAAGATGCTGAACAGCTTCTGCATGTTTTTCATTTAAATTTTCCTTTAAGAAAAAAAACTGCTTTTATATGCAAATTTTACTCAACACATTCAAAGCAAGTTAAAATTTCCCAGTTAAGACAGTGTATACTCATTTACATAGAAAAGAGCAGAGAGTTTAAAGCATTCGGACTTTCATTAATCCTAAAATATCCCCCAGTACTTGTCAAGGGATTAAATTAAATCTAAACTCATCTGTTTTGCTTCCTTTTATTTGAGTCGATAAAACCTTTTACATTTAATTCTTTAGCCCCAACTCTCCATGTGAACCAAACAAACTGCTCACTACTCTAGAGGGCCCGAGTCCTGACAACTATTTTGATAGAACATTTTCTCCATCTTTTACCCCTTTCTGTCTTATTCCTGCCATTTATGACTAGATTCCTCTCCATCTTACGATAACAAAACAGAACCTTTAGAAGTTTTGAAGGTTTTAATGTGTAAAAATCACATTAGAAACTTAGAAATAGTTTTTGATTGTAAATATGTAAGTAATCTGTCGGCTACCAGATATCTTATCTTGTCAGTCTTGTTATATAGAGATGCTGTGTACGTGTTTTGCTAAATGAACGACTTATCTTGTGTAGTTATGTTCTTTGGTTTTAGCGCAGAGAAAGGTATTTTATTCTCTTAAGGGACTAGGAACATCCCTTCTGAGAAGATTTGCTTCCCTGAGTAAACCTTTAGGTGGAATGATTGACTCAATACCCAAATAAAAACTGAGTCCTCCTTTGAGTACTGTGACCAATCCAAGACCACAGATGGAGGTAGTAGAATATAGTGAAACCGTGATGTGCCAAATAATTGAGAGAGTTAGAAACCCACGCTTGGATGTGCACACGGTGGGTATTTTTATCAGTGGAATCTGCCACGGCTCAGTTGCTTAGATTAGTTTGACTGAAGAGAAAAGCGAACGGGGTGCTCTTTGCAAACATAAGCAAAATAACAGCACCTTCACAGCTCATTTGCAAAAAGATTTCCCATTCACAAAACAAAATTAGGAAATAGCGTGTGTGTGCTAGGCAAGATTCAACAGACAGGTTTCTCATTGACATGGTTGGGTGGGGATTTTTTTTAGGTTCTGAATATAAAAAAAGGCAGTGGAATAAAAGTCACAGCAAAAGGAAATTAATTAAAAGAAATGACTGAGTTTGTGAATAAATGACTAAACAGTTTAAGCTCACTGCCCTCTTTTTCAATAATGAAATAAATAAAGTGTCTGAAATTTGAACAAAAATTGCACAAGAATCTTCTAAAGCATGTTTTACTATAAAACACAGGACATAGGCTCAGAGCTTCAGTAGCACACACAGCAAGCCAAGGTTGTAATCTTATATTAATGCACACACTACCAGTCAGAGGTATGGACACACGTTTGCATTTGATCTAATGAGAAGTGTGTGTCCAAACTGTTGTCTCATTTACAAGAAAGACCTTCTTTGGACATGACAAAACCAATAAACACAAAAAACCCAAACACACAGAGGTACAGTTACATGCAGCTTTAACAACACAGGATAGAGAATGAATTTCATTTGAAGCCAAAAAGCATACAAAAAAACAAAAAACAAACAAAAAACATGTAAAAGGAATTGTACTTAATTCCTCAGATTAACTTTAAATTCTCCTGATGGGATCAAGGTGGGCCACTGCTGTCCCAAGTTGAAGGAAATGAGTAAGAGCTTTGCCTTTAAAGTAAGAACTTTCAGAGAATGCTGAAAAATCTGAGAAACTGCTGCATATTTGGGCTGCTTATGTTCACTACAGTCTTACTGGAAATTTGAGAACAGAAAACAGGAGATCTTTTCAAATACAGCAGGACTTTCTTCTAAGTTTAGGTCTGGTAAAGCAAAGAGGCGCTGTGCTCCGGAGGACAGAGCATCTCAGTTGGCCTGAGCCACCAGCGCACATTTTATCTTCTTAGGCCGAGGGGCTGCACATACAATGTGCTGGCTTGGCAACTGATGGTAACTGGCCAGCGATCACTGGCATGAGCAGGCCACTAACTGCTTGCACGTTTGTATCCGCTGTTTAATGTGTGTGAGTGTTGAATCAAAGCATCTCTGTAATGCGGCAAACCTGACTGATATCTAACTGATGTTACATCTGGTTCCTGCTTATGTCGCTCCACATGTTCCTGCTGATCTTTCTGTGTGCTGGGACAGTTCTTGGTTGAGTGAACAGTGAGACAGAAAAATATAAGTTTTAAATCCTGCATACAAGCAGAATATAATCATGTATTACACTTTAGCAGAATTTTTTATGGCACATAGAAATTCAGATATTTAATCTAATTTATGGTTTATTAACTCTTGAATGAAAAAAATAAGGATGGACTGTCTAATGAGGATATTGAACATTGAATGTACTGATAGAGGCCATTTCTTTCGTAAATTTGCTGTTCAAAGCAACAAAACAAGGACAAAACTAATGAAGGAGCATGATTAAAAGTTGAGGTTGGTAAAGATAAACCCGATGAGGAAAAATAGTTGTACTCTGATATGTGATTTAGAAACATACTGCAAATCTGACTGTAAGGCAGTCATGTCAGGATCATGTGTTCACTTTTCCAGTTGGTAATGACTTGAGAGGAACATCCTTTTAAGACACGTTTTAGTTTTTCTAACATTACCTCATTATGGCTTCTTTTTGGTTTCGTTGTAAACTGACGAGGATGTGATTATTTCCCCCTCATTGTATAAATTAGGTAATAATTTTACTAGAAAAGTGTGTTTTTCACATGTTCCAAAGTGGTTGTACTTGATAACCACTTGCAAATGTTCCTCTTGAAACCCATCTGTTATGAAACAGCATTTAAACTCCAGCAGATATTTCTGAAATCTATTTGAACTCCAGCAGAAGCCAAACCTCAGCTCGAACACACCAGCAAACACAGCAGTGAACAGATATGTTTCAGAATCAACAACCCAATGTTCACTGATGCTCAGCGTCAAAATGTAATATTTTATTATTGTTTCTGCTGGCAAGGAAAAAAAATGAGTCAGTTTGTGTCTTTTGTACAGAATTGAAGCAATATCTCAGTGAGCATCACCGTGGAGTGTGCATTTTATTTTGTTTGCTTTGTAAGAGTAAACGAGAGCAGAGGGGGATAACACTCAAACAACACACTTTGTCCCGATAATATCAAGTAAATGTGTGTGACATAAAATCCAAATACATTTTATTATTTATTTTCTATTGCATGTTTAAAATATAAAGTAGACCAATGTAAACAACAGACAACACAGTGCAGGAAGAAGCTAAAAAGCACAAACAAGCTTATAACAAACCTCCACCTACAACAAAGCCATTAATGGGAAACAGATACATTAGATCTTGAAAGTTTGTGTTTACATTTATTATTTGCATTAAGAGTCTGTTTTGAAGTTAATGGGAATGTGTGTGGGTTATCTGTGTGTGCAGCAGGACTTGGCCCTGCCAGCAAAGTTACTGACACAACACGTAGGAGGTAGCATACCAGTGCCTTCCAACTGGAGCTGTAATTGACTGTCTACATTTAGTCTGTTGCTCTTAAGATCAACTGTACAGCTACAGAAGAGAGAACGAGCAGGCATGGGAGGAGAGGGAGGGTGGAAAGGGTGCAGTTAATTTTAGTGTAAAAAAATCCACTTTTCAGGGTATTACTAACATCTACAATTATGTAGCGATGTGGAGGTTTACAAGGACTGCGAGAGACATTTGCAGCGATTAATATTTTATTACCAGTGTGGCTTACAAGTAATGTATTTTACTGTACCATGGTTGTGTTAGGAAAGCTTGGATCTAGATCATAACTTTACAGACTTATTGTTATAAGTCCTGGAGATGAGCAAACATGGAGATGAGTGGACCCAAAGCAGGCAAAAGGCAGATGATGTAGATATGATGGTATTTATTGTAATGAAGTAACAGAAAGCACCGACCAAAAGAACCAGAATAACTTAACTAACAACAACTAACTACTAATATACCGTGGGGAAGAAACAGAAACCGGGAATATACTGTATATACACACACAGACAAAACTAACACAGAACTAAATGAAACCAGGTGAAACCAATAAACCGGAACACAAGAAAGCTAGACAAAACATGACGGACAAAACAGTAAATAAACTAAAATAAAACAGGAAACACAAACCAAACTATAACACTTATCTTTGTTGGCTACCAAATGGATCACAAATGTGACTTAAATGTTGCTAACTCATAGGAGCCCATATTTGTTTCTTGAAGACAAAAGATGGTGTGAGCAGATTGTGTTGAAGTGACAGGCTACAACCACCTGAGACAGTATGATGGAAGAAATCAGTGCAACGCCATCAGTGATGTTGAGTTCTCGCACTGGCGCTGTCCAAGGTACGAGAGCCGGGATAAGTCCGTGGGTTGCTGTCCATGGTGCTAGAACCTTATGGCCTTTATGAGAAGTGCATCCAACAGTGGCCATCTTTGTGCTCCTGAACAAATTCTTCTTTACTAGTTAAGCCCAATCGCATAGGCTAGTGTGTAATGGGTATGTTTCAAAACACAGTAAAATGATGATAAAGTCTTACAATGGCAAAACTGTGTTTACAGGTGGGAATTCTCACCGGCAGCCTGAACTGTTTTTAGAATCCAGGCCATAATCTAACCCAAATCTAATCTTAGTTTTATTAATATCCAAACCTTGCCATGTTTTTTTATTTATTCATGTTCATCTGCAAGTAAAGTAAAAGTGGACGGTGGTGTAACAACCTTCCACCAAGTCTCTTCTCAAAAGTGGTTTTGTATGTGAGATAAGGTTTATGAAAACTTCCCATAAGAAAAAATGTAACATAACATGCAGAATTTACAAAACGCTGTAAATAAAATACGTGTTAAATTATTATGAATTGTAGTTAAAGTAATACATTACGATAGACATGGTTACTGAGGATTTTGATACCAATAACAGTATTAATCTGACCATTTTAGCCTATAACATAATCCCTTGCAGAATGAGACTGTTCTGGTTTCAGATAAATCCAACTTTAAAGTGCAGATCACTAATTTCAAAATGCTTAATAGCAAGGTCTTTTATTAGAAAGGACTGTCAAGTATGTTGCTTATTTATGTTTAAGTTTGAAAGTTTTAAACTATTTATAAAAACAACAATCAACCTGTAGAAACAATATCCACAAGCACAGTATATTACCTCCAAAACTCAAATTAAATCATTTACTTGAGGAAAATATACCCAGCACCGTTTGAGTCATCCTCATCTTCCATTAGTGGTCAGTCAGCGGTAGGATACCATCATGTCTGCAAAAAAAAAGAAGAAGAAAATACACAGCGGTGTATTGATCTGCTAAAGACTGTAATTGCTTTACCGTGAGTGTGTTTCGATCAACGTTCACAACATGATTGAGATCAGGATGGCGATTAAATCCATTTCAGGTGGAAGTTATTGCTCCTGTCCATGTTTTCAAACGCGCACTTAAAATGAAAAGTAAGAATATAAACCTTGTGTTTAGACTCCAGCTTAGTTTGATGCAGATGGGAAAAAAAACACTGCAGAGAAAAAGCTCACAGTTCAGAGAATATGGGAATATTAAAGCGAATGAGATCAATACGGTCCATTTTGATTGGTTAAGTAGATTTTATGAGGTAAACTGTTCTTTTTGCGTAAAAACGCAAATGTTTGTTGTGATTTGCGTAAACCGCAACCTCCTTTGACTTACTGCTGACGTAATATCGATTATGTGATTGTTTCACTTTGGACACATTCATTCAGAGTAGCGCTACGCCCCCCCTCTCCCCCCCTCATAGTCTCTCTGTCTCTATCCATACATTCTCCAGTCCCTGATTCCTACTGCAACCATCAGGTGATCCTCTTCCACTTCGGATCGAAGGAATTATTTTTGCTTCTCATTTGACGACCACCCTTCCTCCGTCCATCTCGTGGTTCAGCCACCGGAATTTAAACTACCCAGTTTATTTCCTTTCTTTTATCCTTTTTTTCCCTCTTTAAAGCGGTGCCATCCTGATGCTGGCAGAGGAGAATCGTGGAAACCCACCACAGGTGAAAGGAGCTTTTACGACGCTGCAGCATAGATGATCGAACACTTTGAACGTTAACTGGGAGCAATCCTCAGCACCACTGCGCCTCCTTTTACTAAAATAAGACCGTCACACTTTGGAACAACTAAAGGGACGTTGACCAACTTGAGAAAGAAATTTCTCTTCTGCGTTTTACCTAAAAAGATGTGACCTTTTCTCTTGTAACGGGTACCCTGACTACCTAAGGATAAGCTTTTCCACCAGTCGCTCGATCTTGACATGCCTTCTTGTGGAATTACACGTGGAGATATGAGTGTCGTGAGAATCTGTGTTGGATTGTGAAATTATCACCCATACTTTTTTTGTTTCCATTTCTCTGAAAAGAGGAGGCACTCTGTTTTCTTCAATGGCTTCGGTGTCAAGGTTGGCAAGACGCAGAGATGCCACACGCTGGCCGAGAATGTCCTCAACTTTCTGGGCTGTTGTGCTTCTGACAGCGCTGCTGCTCCTCTACTGCGGTAAGTCCACCCCCCCCTCCCGCCCCCCTGACCACACACAGTGTATGAAACGTTAATGCGCAATGGGTGACCGTGCCATTTGGGGACGCTTTCACATCAAAGTCACGCGAGTGACGCTCGCAGCGCAGCAACTCTCACCGTATTGATCCGAGTCTCAGTCGAGGTGTCGTTTTTCTAAATCTCTCAACAGTTATTGGAGAACGCACGGGACTCCCAAAATGTGTGTGGGCTCAAATACACACGCACACACACCACCCTTAATTTGATTTTTCCTCCTTAAACGCATGGGGAGCGCATGAGTGGAAAAGTGTGGCGCATTGTCTGATGGAAACACTTTTCACTGGACGGTTGGATTGACTAAAGTGTGTCGGTGGCCTAATTAGGTCTCCTGTTGCTCTCTGATGTTTACACACACCTCATCGTCTTGTAGGATAACACAGCGAGGACAGAGTCATGCGTAATAAGTACAAAATCACTCTGCTTATTGCTACAAGCCGTCTTTAGTTGGACAAACTCTACTTCGGGCAGTAATTCAAGACTGCCTGAGGATAACCTTATTAGGCAAATGTATGCAACCCCCCTCCCATCTCTCTCTCTCTCTCTCTACTTCTCTGGCACCCTCACACCTTCTCTCCCTCTAGCTTCCCGTCTCTGTCTCCAACTGCATCTGACTCACTTATGAGAAGAAATCCAGCTGGCACATACACCTCGGTCTGCTACGTGTGAAAAAATGCGCGATAGCCATGATAAGTCCATCAAAAGAGGGGGGGAGAGAAAACTGAGCCATTTCATTAAAGGCTGAGCTGGTGATTAATCAAATCATCTTGTCTTTCAGTGCATTTGCTCTGTGGATGCTTTATAGAAATGAATAGATTTATTATTTATAGCTGACAGATGATTTAGCTGTGCTTTGCAATCACACAGGCCTCCAGTTGATCAATAGCATGGTGGTTTATAAGAGAGAAAAAAGAAGGAACGCTTTTGGATAGTGTGTGTATTAGGGGAGGGGGTATCTTTGCCTCTTTTATGGTGCCTTTGGCCATGTCGATTGATCTTCTGCTTATGTCCAATCAATGGTGCTTGGATGTTTGTTTCAGTCAGCAGTCTTTTAGCCTTTCCATGCTAGGACCTCAACCTCTTACCCAGCAACACTATTCCTTCTGGAAGCTAATAATCAGAGCTGTGGTGACTCGGGGATTTCTATTTTTGCTTTCATAACCTCTTCACCCCAGGACTTTTCGTTTACTCCAAAGTTTCATGTGTCTTTCAGAATAATGAAATAACTCTTTTTCTGCTACAGCCACAGCATCAAGGGCAATTTTTAAAATTCTGAGCAATTCCTTTATTCCTCACTTTAATTTCCCTACTAATTTAGCTTTTCCTTTTTCTGTATTTCCTTAACTCTGCTTTTCTAACGTCCTTGATTCCCACTCAGATTCATGCCCCTTCATTCTTTTTGTCCATCCTCAGCCCCGTTTTACATTCAGCTTCTTTCAAGTCTTTCATTAATTTCCCTTCTTTTCACAACCTCAAAGCTCTGCTGACCACCACATGAAACTTCTGTGTTTCTTTGACTTTAAACATCTCTTCTTCTCTCTTTTGGTCTCATCTCTTCTCGACTGCATCATACACTACGCCTGTCAAGTTTTTTTTTCTCCTGACGTAGAAGTTGGCCCATAAAATGAAAACTTAATGTCTTATCTAATATATTTTCATGTGACTGCCGGCAGCAATGGATCCCTTCTATTGGTGACATATAATCCAATCCATAAGATCCTTTTATCATCTTATCAGATACAGAGGAATCTTGAGCTATCTAACTTTTCATGTTTGCTTGAAAAGTGAATGAAACCATTCACTAGTGTGACAAATCTACTTCTATCTTTTTGTTGATGACTTATTGATACATTTTTATTCCACTACTACTTGGGTCGACTGTGGCGCATGTAGTAGAGCGGGTCATTTCCTCACCAGCAAGTTAGTGGTTCAAGTCAAGGTGCTGCATCACTGGTGTGTGAATGTGTGAGTATTTGTGTGAGTGCATGGATGAATGTGTTGAATAGTGCTTTGAGCGCACTAATGTGTAGAAAAGTGCTATACAAGAGCATACATTTACTAAAGCTGTCATAGAGATTAACAGAATCACTTGGATATTATACATGTGTTCATGCAGTATGTAGTCACATGATCCAAAATTGATGCTCATATAATACAGTTTTTACATATGGATGGGTGTATTTATACAATATTGTACTGATATAGTTTTTATATGTACTTTAATATGGTCTGTAAAACAAACTAAAATGTTAAACATATACTGTAAATGTATTGTATATAACCATATGCTATTGTTTATCCAACAAACAGTTTTGCCCTGCCGAGCTTGTGTGTTGTGTAGGATGAGAGCTAACTGAAGGAAAGCTCTGTGATTATGTCTATGACTAATATGGTGCCTGTCACCTAGAATCAGCGTCCAACTTAACACAATCTGCAGTCCTCACTCAGGCCATTTGAACAAGAAGAGACTGAAAAAATGAGAGAGAGAGCAGGAGGCGGCTTGATATTCTTACTCTTGTCTTAGTGAGACAAATGAGAGGTGGAAAAAGAAAAATGGGGAGGAAAAGATTGAATGGTGAGACTGATGAAGAGAGTGAATAAAAAGAGATGTTAAGGAAGAGATCGTATAGCAAAGAAAGGACTATTAGTGAGAGCTAAAGAGGATAGAGCTGGAAAAGTAAGAGATAAATCACAACAATCCAGCTCTACATAATGTGTGCTTGTCGTTGGTGATGGTAATCACAGCAAAATGCTTTAGTATTAAAAAAAAAACATAAAAACACTGTCATCTGTGCACTGGCTCCCTCCTCTGGAAGCTCTCAGCCTTGGATTTGTTTGCCATTGGAGCATTATGAATTCATGAGACCGTAGCCTTACATTTGAGCTCAGAGAAAGGGAGATGAGAGAGCCCACAGGGTAGCTAATCAGCATGCTAATTTTGGTTTGGGTTAGCTAAAAACTGTAGCACTGCTGTGGTCATAGTCTGGACTACTAACAGAGGAAAAAGAGAAGGGAATGAAGCTGTATAGAGTAACATGTAAAAAAATGGAGGGAGTGTGGGGAGGAAGAGGGGTCATGCATTGTTTTTTCTTTTTGTGCAATTGCTGATTCATTCCAGTCGCAGTACTGTTGTGTGCACACACCCACAGTAAACTCAGAGGGACATCAAAGCACTGAAATACAAGAACATTTATAGGAGACTTTAATAATTATGTCATCAAAATATAACCTATAACGTCCTTGCACACCCACAAGCATCATCTCACTAAATTACAGATTTTTACCGGTGCTGAAAGGACACACAGAAAGACAGAGGATTGCTTGGAGGCATTCTGCTGCTGCCAGGGACAAAAAAAAATCTCTCCTGCCACTTAAAGTCCTTCCCAGCGTGGTCCCATGTGTTTCCTGTCTGTTTGTTTATGAGTTGCTTTAGTTCTGCAGTCGAATCAATAGATGCCTGGCTGTTACGAAAACGGCAGCTTCTGGGCATCCACTGAGAAAAGATTGCACATCACCTTGTCGCCTGAACAATTCAAAATGCATAATCACACACAGGTTGACAGACGCCCACACTAGTATTTACAATCTCTGCTGAGAATGTCGCAAGGTTGATTCACCAGTGGAGGAACTGGGCTTGAATGACCTCAAAAATCATAAGAACCTGTAGGTGATGAATGCGCATATCGGAATATCCTCTCCTATTTTCAGCATTGCCTGAAGTCTCTCCTCCTTCAGGGAGGGAGACAGAGAGAGAAGCTGCTGTTGGAAAGCAGCGGAAAGGGCTGCTGATGGCCTCAGGATGTTAATTCATAAAGAGAGTCAACTTGTTGAGTTTTCCACTGAGAAAGCAAAGAGCTACATTGTAGATCCCAGAAAATGGGGTCAGAGATCACATGGATATTTGAACAGCTTCATAAAATGTAGCAATGCAAAATTTAAATACCGTGATGAGTATTATTTTAAGTGGAGGAGTGGCAGTTGGATGGAAGGCATCAAGTTTGATAAGCCAAGGAACTAATAAGAAGCATTTTGCGCCTCAGAGTATAAGATATTAAGAAGCAGTGGGACCTTGTGAGTGCAGGAACCCATTGACATAAAGTGCTAGACAGCACTTTAAGCCAGTTTGGTTTTTGTTTTCAATAAGAGCAGCACTCTTCTTAGCTCAATGCTACATTTATCATGTAGAAACCAGAAGTAAAACTTTGACTTTAGGAAGCACTTCTTGATACGATCTATAGATATGCTCCCTGTACTTTTGACCCTTGCTGCAGGGCATCCTTTGGTCATTCAAACAGAAAAGCATCAAAGCAGGAACACTATCTAGTGACTAAATGTTCTGCAGCTCTGCTTTTCTAATAAAACACTATATGTTTTAAATTGTGCATTTCATGTTTATTTTTTAACTCCAGCAACATGACCACTGCACCAGAAGATATATTTAGCATTTTATGTTCTTGTTTCCACAACTTGCACCTTGCAACCAGACACTGCTGTGTAGAAAACATGGAAGCCATAATAGCATTATAATATGCCATGACATTTACTTAATGTGAAAACAAATTGCAGTGTTTGGAGTTTGCACTTAGGCAAAGTATCACCATAGCAGCTTCCATGGCTAATTGCACCTTAAATGCTGTGTGTCGCATTGTAAATTAATTTGCTGTCAATGTGAATTTAATTACCATTAAAATGGCATGTTTAATATTTACATATACTATAAGTAGTCTATGACTGTGGGGCTCAACTGGTCACAGACAAAGAACATACAGTAGAAAGTATATGAGGTGTTGCAATGGCAATATAATAAGGGATTTCCTTGTTCAAATCAGCACTTCAAAAACATAATTTACAATTCAGGAGTCTCACTGAGAGCTTTTGATTAATAGTAAGGTTTTGAAACCAATCCAGTAAATTGGGTGAGGTGGCTTAATTGGGTCAGAATCCGGACAGAGACTTGTAGTGTGCTCCTGCCTCGAGAGGATTCACAAATGTGCACTTGTGCTTGTTTTTGCCCAAGGCCAGTAAGCCCATTCAGAGGGAGATGCTAAAACTACTCCTCCTTTATTACTGCAAAAAGCAATTGCTTGGAAGAAAAAGCCAGAATGGTGCTTTGAATTCCTGGAGGGGCCCATCACTGAGACGCAGCCCATGGAGCTGAGACAGCTAGCATCTAGAGCAAAGACATGGCGGTAAAGTGGAGAGAGAGAGAGAAAAAAAAAGGGGAGGATGTAGGTGCAGGGAGGAAATGAAAGCATTGAGAATGAGGGAGTAGAAGAGAAATGGAGGCAGAGAATTGGTGAGTGTGAGACAGTCAGAGCAAGGGCTTACTGGGGGGAGCAGAAGAAAGATCCTGGCAGAGCAAAGGGAATGAGACAAAAGACAGACACATGAGAACACTCAGACAGTCCACCAATTGACAGCCGGTTTGGGAATGAAGTCTGCTAACACAATGAAGCAGTCTGCAGACAGAAATGCGGCAGAGTAGCTGAGAGGCTCTCAGAAGTAGAAACAAATATTATATTAAAAGAGACAGAAGCCATTTGTCCTAGCAGGAGGTCTGAGAGGTAGTTAAGCTGTAGAATATAAGCACCCACGGCCAGGTTGATGCATGTTACTACAAGAAGGAAATTGTGCTCAAGTCAGCTCCGTTCAGTCAATTGTCTGGTGTCCTTCAATGACTTCTGCACTTAACAAGATAACACCAGCACAAAGTTTAGCCAAAATAACTCTTGAGAACTTGTTGTGTGGCCTTGAGGGCCACCTTTCATTCCTGTCCTCAACTCTTTCATCTGCCTTTCCTTCACTTCTTGTCAGCTTGTCAGCTGCACCTTCTCCACATAAAGTCCCTGTGACGTGCATGCTGACAGCCACGATTCAATGTTAATGTTGTTGAATGATAAATCTACTGGACATTTATGGCCTAAATGACAGCTGCACCCTGTCTGCACCCACAGGCCAGAAACGGTTGAGATTCCGAGACCGTTTCAAGGATCGTCAGTCCGTCACCTGGTCAGTCGGTCGGGGATTTGGCTCTGTGCCATAAGCTGCATCATGTTGCCCTCAATTTCAATCTGTTTCATTAAAGAATAACCAAAGTATATAAACAGGAAAACATCTATTTTTATAACCTTTATGTGTATATATAATATACACTTTCTGCTGCTGATGCTATTTATGATTGATATGGAAAGTACAATGTGCCTGCCCTCATTTATCTGTGGAGTTGTTTGCTTTTGCTCCAACAACCTTTTTGGGATGCAGAAACAATGAACTCATTTGCAGTCACTGTTGCACAGAGCAAAAGGACTACGCAATAAAGATTTGATTTGAAACCCTGCACAGCTCGGTGTATGAGAAAAGCTTCCCGTTTTAATGGGAAAAACAACCACTGTGCCTACGAATAAGGCACATATGAGATCCCAGAAGCAACAAACATCTAATTAGATGAGTCGAATGTATCTCTGAATGCATAAATAAATTATAAAGTTCAGTTAAATTATGTAAATTTATATGTCTCTAAATCCTTCCCATTTACTACCTATCCACACATGACATTGGATTTCTGTTTTTTTATTTTATCCATTTTTTTCTTGTTCATGGATCATGGCTTGTTAATTTTTGTGATTTGCCAACAGAAGATTCTTCGGTGTCTTTCAACACAAACCTGCCAGATTAGGAAGAGTCCAAGGGTCCATGACTTGACAATTGTTCAAAAAAGATATAATTTAATTCAAGGATTGAAAGAAAATATAGCAGTAAAATAAATGACCTATATGATCTTACTTGTTTCATTGATATACTGATTAACAAAAAACAAATATTGTTGTTGACCAACCAGCCACATGAAAGAGCATGGGATGGTTTGGTCCTGCATCAGGTCCCTCATCAGCAGCAGAACCAGAGCGGTTAATTAATCCAATTCACTGAAAGTGCACCACATCAACATATAATTTTATTTTTTTTTTAAGAAAAGACAAAAAGAAAGAATTCCAATATGTGACCCAGTTTTTTCTAGGTTGTGTTACCTCTTTAGTTTGTGATTAGTTTAAGTGAACCTGTTGCTCAGTGAAACAAGCTCGCTATCTACAGGCTACTTCTAATCTGCTTCACCCTCTGAATGGTTTGAGGTGGGATGCATTGCATCATTAATGATGTGCAGGCTGACCCATGACCCGCAGGTGCCGCAGGTCCAGTTGAGTCAAAAAATGTTAACTGTAACTGCGGGGCGGGTCATTAAATGCACTGATACAATGCTTTCAGGAAAAATAAAAAACAAAACCAGGAGACCCGAGCCTTCGTAATGAGCTCGTGTGTCTGTAGATGATCCAGAGGCTCAGCATTTAGGCAAGAAAGCTCACAGGGCTAAGAACTTACACACATTCATACATAACCAGACCAGGCAGGAGGAAAATACCACAGACATTACCAACATTTAATAAGTGCTAGTAAATGTTGACCAATATCCACCAATTAATCATTATGAAAACAGTTGAGCCAACTTGTCCCAGTCCCATGTCCTCTCCCTGTCCCAGTGTCCCTTCTCTGTTCCACTGAAGAAGGTGAACAGTAATGTGTTCAGGTACATGCCTGTTACCACCATTAAAGGGAACTTTTTTATATATATCATTCAGAAATATAAGTGAAATATTTTAGTAGAAACTGAATCATTATGTCATTTTCTTTTAGGGGGCCGCATATTTCTGATGGCATCCCAAACCCAAACCTACCAATTTCTGTAGTTTATCAACAATAAAGATCCAAAATTCAGGGATGAAGTAAGAATCAGACATGGCAGACATTTAAAAAAAAAAGAAAAGTAAACTAAACAGAAGGTGGGACACACACAAGTTTACAGTCAGGATAAAAAAAAAGGTGCGGTAAACAGCGTATTAATAGGAGCTTAAAGACCAATGTCACATCTGCTCTTTGGGTCTACTGCAGAGTTGAGCTGTGATGTCACATGTTTGTACACAGAGGTGAGCACACTTCCATGTGCGTGTCAGAAAGCATGTTAAACAGCTGAAAATTAATACGCACAGCTGAACAAGCCGGATCTGTCACAGTAGTCATTTCTGAGTCATATGACTGAAAATGGAAACATATCCTGGTTTAGATTTTCTGTGTTTAGCTGAAAAATAGAAACATTGTCAGCGATGAAGTTTGGAAATGCAACGTGACTTTAATTGAGTATAGCTGTCACAAGAACTCAGCAGACTGTGTGTTGTGTTTCAGACGTTTGGGGCATGGGGGTGGGGGGGTGGTGTCTCACCTATACTTCTACCAAATTTGGATTCCATGAAATGTCTTTCTTTGTCAGCTCAGCTGGTAGAGCAGCATCAGGGGCCTGTTCCAGAAAGCGGGATATGTGACACATCCGGCTAAGTTTAGGAGTAAGTCTGTTGATAACCGCACCTTTCGGTTCCAAAAACAGAGGTAACCTGCAGGGTATGTAAGTAACCATAGCAACTGACCCTCTCAACATAACCTGCTCCGGAGCAGGTTATGCT
>JBAMHV010000025.1:8833803-8848064 GCA_037177535.1 Pseudomugil gertrudae
TATATATTATTAATGATAATCTCAATGCAGCTGGGACCTAAAATAAAGAACTCAACCATGCTCAAATATGACAACATATCATAGGGTTCCTGCTCTGGAGTTTTCCCACCCATTGAAACATCCAGATATAGCTGGAAAGAAATGTTCTGACACTCACTGTTTCTGATTAACTTATTTACCTGTGGAAAGGTACAAATAAGTGTGGTGAGACCATGGTCTTCTGTGAGTAATTCCCAGTTTTCTCAGTCTTTTGTTGGACCTTCCCTGGCTTCTTTGGACTGAGCAAATATTCACGGCAAAACAAAGTTGAACAATTTGAACATAAAATATCTTGACTACATAGTGTATTCAGTTAAATAGAGGTTGAAAAAAATTTATTTTATTTACGTTTTACACACAATCCCATTACCATCTTCATTGGAATGGAGGTTGTAGGTTTGGCTTTGAGAGAAAATTGTGAATATTATTGGAAAATGATTTGCTAATTTGTTACCAGTGTGTGAGAGATAACATTCTGCATTAACAACTGAAAAATCAATCATAAGTTATTGCTATAGATTAAGTGTTCGGTCATGTAATTAACTGATGACAACGTATGTCTTGTAATTTTTTAATTGTGAATAATTGCTATAGAGTTTCATAATCAAACTGCAGATCATTTATCCAGCGCTGTACTTGATTCCTTACAAAATTATTATTTTGGTAAAAGAAAAAAATGCATCCCAGGAAGATGCATGTGTCACCAGCTCCCCAATTAGATCAGAAGCTTTTGGTAGCAAGCGTTGGTTGATGAATCGATCGTACACTCACATAAATGTAATTACTTCATTTGTCAATGTCATGGGAGAACATGTTTTGTATTGCATACCCAAAGGTCGTAGTCTGGAAATGAATAGAGTGAGTTCTTCACCCTTTCTTCATCTCCTGTAAGGTCTGTCCCATACAACTTAATCACAGTTATAATCATTCTGCACAAGCAAAATTAGTCTTTTTTTATCAATTCCCTTGGTCCATGTAGGACATTACTTATTGGAGATGAGTTTCCCCTTCAAAGAAAATGGCACCTTCTTTCACACACACCCACATGCAAATACAGATGCACATTTGTTTTGCTGTGCAGCCCCTACCCAAAGAAATGCATGTATTATTCAACAACATGCTAACATCAATTAAAGACAGATCACAAGAAAAAGTGTGTTTTTTCTTTTTTCCTGTTGACATCTGTTCTTTTAGATGCTGTTGTGGAAAGATGGCGATCAGATGATTGACATAAATTTATTTATTTATTTATTTTGTATTCTACTCCCATCTTGCATTGAGAGGACAGATGTTGGCAGGCTAATTAACAAATCCTTGGGCAACGTCAAAGTCCTTCTTTGCATACAGAGGCTGCTGGAGAGGGAGCTGCTTTGTTGGATCATGCACAGACAGTATATCAATACACAAGTATATACATGCTACAAGAGTGTGTGTGTTTGTGTGTGCGGGAATGCAAAGGTTCACTTCTTCTCTGCAAACTACCACCTTATCCTTAGCAGTATGGAGACATGACTGAGTGCGGGGGTAGTGGGGGAGCTGGAGTCAATCGCTGCTGACATCAGGTGGGAGGCGGGGTACACCCTGGACAGGTCGGCAGACCATCACAGGGCCAACACACATAGACAAACAACCATGCACACACACACACACACACACACACACTCCTATGGACAATTTAGAGTCCCCAATCAGCCTATCCCCAAGTTGCATGTCTTTAGACTGTGGGAGGAAGCCGGAGAACCCGGAGAGAACTCACGCTAACACGGGGAGAACATGCAAACTCCTCACAGAGAGGTTACTGATTGGACCCCCCGCCCCAGCCACCACTCAAACCAGCAACCTTCTTGCCATAATCAAACCACAGGTCTGCACCAGCGTTGGGGATCTCTCAGGCATTTGTAGGTGGCAACTCATTCTGATCCCAGGTGTGGCTCATGCCACTGATTACAGCACCTGCAAAGCAAATTAAATATAAATAGGGTGCCAGTGCTCTCAAAATTACACACACACACATATACATATACATATATATATATATATATATATATATATATACATACATATATATATATATATATATATTGCACTATCCTACACTCTGTGTTATAACACTTCTGAATGCTGCGTTACTTTTCAGGCTTTCATGCTTCTTTTTTCACCTTTATTTTGCACCACTTTCAAGATATTTCCTCATTTTTGTGGTAAACTGCTGACTCAGAATGTCCTCTGGGTCTTGACATTGACTTTTAAGCATGAACTTTATTTGACTCATCTTTGAGTGTTTGATCTGGATGCTAAAGTTCACTCACTCTGATCATGAACTGCCATTGCTGATGCCCCAGCTCAATGAAAGGGTAAACATTAATGGTTCTGTTTTTACGTCCTCATTGGGCATTGTGAAGCACACACTAACTATCATACTAAGCTTGTTTTCTCCTTCTATTGTGCTTTTGTGTCCCAGTTCAGTTCACATGAAAAATACACACTTTCCACACACACATACCCACACACACACGCACGTCTCTATATAAGCATGCTATGCAAATTTGTGAGGAGAGGGTGCCAAATAATGAATCATCCCCTTACTATTGGAGATGAATGGCCAGGAGGGATGAAATAGAATTTCTCAATTTCATAACCCTGTTCTTTTATAGTAGCATCATCCTCTGAAGCAAGGTCACCTCAAATCGCTCTTCACACACTCAAAATCAGGCAACAGGAGTGTGTTAAGGAAGAAAAAAAGAGCTGGAATATAGAAAAAGAAGTAGGGGTTCTCAAGAGCCAACCTTAACTGTGCAGATTTAGCAGCAAATGTGTTATTGCCTTTGTAAAGCTGCGTTTTAACCTGTGGCCTCATTTTGCTCTTTTAAATGTCTGGCTAGATAGCTTTTTTTTTAAAAACAGTTTTCTGGTGGCAGACAGACTCCTTAAGGAATTATCAGGATCTTATGACAGAACACATGAATGCAGGCACACGCATCCTTTCCGCTCCATCTTTTATTCGTTCTCTCCGCCCTATTTCCAAGCACAAACACACACACACACACACACCTTCCATACTACACCTATAGCCATGAGAAGTTCTTATCCATTGGGACCTACCAAGAAAGATTAACTGTGTTTCTCTCTTCACGGTGGTTCGCTTTCTGTAGTGCTGCTAATCTAATGCACACATTATTCAGCAAGGCACCTGCATCTGTTAACGGAGAGCGCAGCTAAATTTATCGCCTAAGTTTAACTATATGGTAAAATAGTGCATTAAACAGATTATATCACGACATATGCAAAATGATTATGCTGGCTCCAAGGTAGGAAAAAAAGATGTTGAGGGGACCTGGTTAATTGGATGCAAGGTTTGCCAATATACATCAAGGGTTCTGTAGAACAGGACACTTAATACTAACTGTGAAAAAGAGAGTCGTTTCCTCTTGGCTTCTCTTTTAATAGTGAAAATGTGATTTGAGTGCGTTATCCCTTCCCTCCCCCTCCTCTTCTTTGCTGTGCCATTGTGCCTATATTATGCCTCAAATTTTCTACTGCTTGGAGGATTTTTAGAAAGGAGCCAAACAGTTTCCTCTGTATCTCCCTCCTGCAGCATTTTTAATCTCCTTTCCACCACAACAGAAGAAAATGTTTCCAAGTCCACTAATACCCCCCAAAAATCTTCTGCTTGACATTGCTACATTTTCAGTTTCTTCATAAAAGAGCTTGAACTGACAATCTGTGAGCTCTCCTCTTTGAAATACATGCCCTTTATATGATAGCGTATACTCCACCTTCTTCAGTTACCTTCAAACTTCCCATTGAGCGCTGCTCTAGTTCAGGAGTGTGGGCCCGAGAAATCATCAGGGAATCCTAACATGTCGTGTCACACTTAACAATATATTACGCTACTTCTAAAGCTGAGGAGCTGTTCCCTCATGAGCTTGGAAAATTTAGGCCCTGTTTGGAAAAGGATTTGAGCATGTATGCAGCGGCCTTTACATAAGCCACAGATTTCTTTGCAGTTCTTTTATCAGAGCAAGCGCACAAACCTGGGAATAATTCAGGCAGAACTGAATGCTCACTCCATTTTCCCATTCTGCTCCTCTGAGCTCCCTAAAGCATTTTTATTGAATAGCCCTTGATGCTGTAAAGAGGAAAGTGGGAAGGGACCACCAGTGCCGCCAAAAATGCACTGATGCTCCAGGGTGAAGCAGTGCCTGTGTCTGTATTTGCATATTCAAAAGTGTTCAGTGTTCATTTTACATATATTTTAAGATATTTTTGTATGTAAAATTTTGATTAACTTGAAGTTTACATTAATAAATGAAAGCATAATAAATAAATATGTGATGAGGTCATTTGAAAGCTTCAAAAATGAGAAATTTCTTTTAGGTAAAAGGACTCAAATGTAAATGTAATTCTTTATCCCACTGGAAAATAATTGGTTTAATGGTGTTACACTGATGTGCTTTCTGTGTGTTTTTATTGTGGGAATAAAAAATCTCACAACACTATTTTCAATCTTAATGAGAATATAAAACCTACTTTACCAAAATATTTAACAACCCCTCATTTCTTTATACATTATAAATGCAAGAAAAACAAGAAAGTGGAGACAAGGTTTAATAAAAACTTGCAAACATGAATTGAAATACTGTGTGTATTTTCAAAGAAAAGAGAAAAAGTTGCCCCATTTCTGATTAACTTGAAAGTCAGTCGTCGACATGCCCATAGCTATTCATCAACACTGTCTGAACCTTTTCAGAATTTCTTGTCATGTCATTCTGTAGTCTAAAGACATAACTCTCCAGGCTTAAAACTTTTCCACAACTTTTCCAAAAGATGTTGGCTGTCCTTTATTCTGTTCTCTGAAAAGATGATCCCATCTTGCTTGAACTATGTGTAGATCTGGCCAGAGGTGCCCAAATCCCCCAGAGGTCCATGATCCATTCCTCACACCATGAGTCCTAATGTCATTGTTTTCCAGTCATTTGGCTTCTCTCCTCATTTCAGTTCCTTAAGAATAGATTCTTGCCGTCTTTGGCATGTTTAATAAAATCCAACTTCAGAAATTAGAACAAGTTCCTGTGTTGTGCTACTAGAAACAGCAACATACGGTTTAAACCTGATTATTTGCTAAATTGTTTGTTTGTTTTTTATTTGTTTATTTTACATGTTCACGTCTTAAGCTAGGTCTTTTTTATGTTTGAATCATTGATCGGTCACTGTTAAGTCGCTTGACACAAAACTTATTGAAAATGTGAGATACAAGGACTGAACTTACAATGAGTTTTCAATGAGGGCTCATGTACAAAGTAAAACTTTGAAAGATCCTCTGAAAGCCAACACTATTTCAAACGATTACCAGAAAGTTTCCTTCTAAGCATAATAAAAAGAAGCTGGAATAGCATTTCTAAAGTGCAGACTTCCACCAAGAGGCTTATTTCCACCCATACTGGGATTTGTTCCCTGTGTCTTGGCCTCCATTTATACACTACTCCATTCATTGATGATTAAAACATACCTTTACCATGTGAAATAACAATGATATCAGTCATAATCAATTATTTATTTAAAAAAACAACCTTGTTACTGTTCTACTTTTCTTTATATTGCGGTAAAACAAACAACATATTTATATTCATAAACTAGGGATATTTATGCAGACTTAAAAGACATGGGTATACTTGGCCTCTGTGATAGACTGGCGACCTGCCCATGATGTACCTGCTAATGTGTAGAATAGAACGACCGAATAAATGAGCCATTTTTTCAACACACAAAATAACACAATAATGTTAAAGAATGATATCTTGCCGACAGGTTCTGTACTCAGACATTTCTGTTTATCATGAATTCACCTTAATATTATATTCGGAACTAGAGGTAAAAGTTATCTCTTATATATTCCATATCATTTGGACATTTAAGTTTAATTACGTAACGTAATTAAACTTAAACTTAATAAAAACGTAGTGTAGAAATCATGTTACACAATCTTTCACTGTGGTAAAGATTTCTTTTAAAAGCTCTGCATTCACAGTTACCCCGAGATCCATCCCAAAACGTATTGGAATCCAAGTTAGATCGAGTACCATTATTAGGAAAAAAAATGCATAAAGTTGGTAACAAACAGACTGACAGATAGATAACTGTAGGCAAAAAAATAACTTTGTTGGCAGACGTAATGACGGGTGGTTCAAGACTTTTGTTTATACTACAGAAAATCTGCATCACGACCTTTTCCAGCACCGACCCTGACCCTAACTCAATAAACCTGCTTTTCCAGATGTGCAAGTTGCCAGTTCCTAAGCTTAAAACCCATTCCATCAGAACTGTAAGCTTTTGAGATGAGCGCCGATAACAAGTTGGTCTTTCTCCTTATTATTCTGGAGGACACTACATCGATGATTTCCAAAAGAATTTAAACTCTGGATTTGTCCTGCCAATTTGTAATTGACTTTGTCCCTGAGAACACATTAATGTTTCTCATATGGCTTCTTCATTGCATAATTTCTAGTGAGATATGTTGATGATTTTCGCAACTATTCCCGAGACCATGAAGTGATTTCCATGATAGAATCATTGCTGGTTTTAATACAGTGCTGCCTGAGGTGCCAAAGTTAATTAACAAAGTCTTCTTTTTTGCCATGTCCCATTTACACAGAGGTGTGTCCAGATTCGTTGACTGAAGATGATGCAATATTTAGATATTTTCATTTTGAAATCAGGGGATGACACTTTTAAATGATTTCACAATCTGTAAAAAATTACTTGTAGATTGCTTAATCTGCTTTAAAACTTTAGTGCCTGAAATTGCCAAAATCTTACTTGCCACCTAAATATGGCTGCAGACCACGTACAACAATAATCTGTGACATGATAACAATAATCTCTTTGAACAGCATAACGGAGTCAGGGTGCAAACAGAGTTCAGACAGTTTCAGGAATGTGATGGAGAGTTCAAGGTGTTGATATGGTCTCCAAATTCCCTAGATCCTAATCTAATGGAACATCTGTGGGATGTAATGGAAAATAGGTCTGGTGCTAAATGAAAGCCTCACCTTGCAGGACTTAAAGGATCTGCCATTAATGTTTGCTGTCTGATACTGTAGGATACTTACAGAGGTCTTGTGGAAATGCTGGCAAAACAGGTCAAAATTGCTTTTCCTGAACAAAATTGTAGCAGAGACTTCCTATTAAAAAAGGTTCATAAACGTTTGTCCTTTAAAACATTTTTGTATTTATAAACTGTGTGAATATAACTGTTTTAAATGAAGAACTACAAATTAATTATTCTCATTTTTGTCAGAATCTGACAAAAGTTTTATATTTGTCCATGTATTTCTAGTATATTCTACACAACTGAAACATTTGCTGAGAACTTTACTTGGATGCATCACAATACAAAGAATGGAACAATAAACCACATAAATTGCCCTTTGTGCTATACAGTAGATCTTTTGTTTGCCTCATATGCTTTGTGAATGTGTACATTTTACTTTAAATGCTAATGTGTATTAGGTTATTTTGAATGAGAGCAACTGAGAACACAGCAATGTAAGGAAGACAGACCTGTTTTCATGTGAATATGCAACACAAAGAGAAACAAAAGGCATGTGACCACCACAGCTCACTCTTTCACCATACACATCCACAGCATATAACACACAATTAATGGCAGTTTGCATATCGTTTTAGTTCCTTGCAAGAGTCGTACAAATTGCATTGCAGTGCAATAAAACAAATAAGTGGCTCCTGTGGGAGCACCTGGGTGTAAATCCAGGAACAGCTCCAAAGCCCAGTCATCATGTTACTCTAAAACAGCTGTTTGCTGTAGACTTTTCTAGAATTTGAAGGGACAGAGTGTAAAATGACAAAGCTAAAAAAATGTGATCTGTCTTTAAAACTACTTTTTTCACAGAACTTGGGTATGATTATATGATTATTAAGTATCTAAAAATGTGTTTTGTTTAGATCACTTATTTACGACACATTGGACATTTTCATGTCGTATGTGTCACACCTTTCCCTCGTGATTTAATTTAAGCATTTTGAATTCCTTTCTTAGCTTCTTTCACAGAGATTCAACACAATTCTTTTTACTTGCTTTGCCCTTCTGTCTTACAGCTAAATAGGCTTCATCAGCAACACCCACAGAGCAATGAGGGCTTTATTTCACAGTAAGACCTCTGGCCTTGGAAAACTGAATATTGCCAAGTCATGCAGTTAAGATCGCACAACTGCTGTCCAAACCATTGGCTGCCGTGCCAGCTGCAATTCTGGTATGATTTAAATGGAGAAAAGGTTTAACAGAAGACAACTGCAGATTTCTGTTTTTCCCTACCACCAACATTGGACAATATAAGGCCAAAATAGAGTTTGTGACAGTGAAACTGTTGGGATATCAAAACACTGGCTGGCCAACATAAATGTTGGTTCTTTAATTTTTTTTTTATGTTTTAGTTGCAAACCAATTATTATCTCCTTTCTATCTTGAAGTTGTTTTTTTTTTACTGACTGAGTTTGCCATTAGAACAAGTTCACAAACTATTTACTGCTCAGAAAAAGTGTGGCGTGGTAATTAAAATAGTCTGGTCTTCAACTGAACCAAAGCAAAGAATAACCATTGATTTTTTATACATGTTTTACCACCTAAATATGGCTGCAGACCACATACAACAATGTTTTTCCACCTTTTTGATTGTTCTAAATTCATATCAAATTAAATAAACAACAAGCATATCTTCTGTCCCTTTTAAATAAATCATACAATCTTAAACAAATACTGTTGTAATAATATTTTCACTATAAAAAGAGTAGTGTTTATTCACTGTGACATCTTCTGTTTTGAGTACCGTGCAGAAACATGTTACAAAAATAACATGCAATGAAGCAAAACATAAAGGAAACCACATCAATACTGACATGTAATAACTTGTTTATCTTTTTTTTTAGTGAACAACTACAGCCAGAGTAAAGGCTTGATCAGTAATCGAATATGAAAAATCTAGTAACAATAAAAAAAATACAAAAAGTTTAATATTATTTTAAAGGCAACCTTAATACATATTTTAGATGTTGTTCTGCTTCAGCAAACATGGTTTAAATAAAATGACTCTCCACACCAGCATGTCACTCTCAAGTATATTGTATATTGAGCAATTAATTAAGGTCCGCTGAAGCAAGAAACATTCAAGATGTGCAGGACAGCGTCCATCAAGAACCAACTTCGAATACCCCCGCTTTAAATGTGTATGTATCCAAAACCCTCCTGCAAAATGGTTTCCATGCTAGAAGTAATTCAACTCCTAAGAAGATAAATAATAAAAATGGACAAATATCTGAATATCTGATTCAAAAAGTGGAATTTTACATGAATAATATCATCCTGGTTGCTGAGAAGCCATCAGATGCACTCGAGTCACAGCTCTGATAACCATGTCTGTGTGTTAATGCCAGAGTTGTAGAGGGTGAATGATGTGGGGCAACTCAGAGGAAAAACAAAGGTTAAAACATACAAGAAGCTTCAGTTTTTTTCCTTAAGCGTGTTTTTGTGTATTTTGCACATTTCTGACAGTAAGGTGACAGGTCAAAAATGTGACATGGAATTTAGAGTGAATCTCAGTTGACCCGCTTGGTGGTAAAACTGTAACAATCATGAAAACAGATTTTTACACTTGTAAATATAATAATTTTGTGGGTTCACTATATCACTTTTTTGGTAAGAAGTTTGCTTACAGTGTTGCCTTTAAAAGATATCATTTTTAAAAGCATCCCACCCCACTCTCCCCTTTCCCCCCAAAAAAACATACAGCTCCTCTCCCCACTGCAACTGTAGCTTCAAGCCTTTATGTGACATTACTGGGTCAAACTATTAATATACACCACGGGGGGTTTCAGTGCTTCATTGCTTGCTTTTCTTTAAATATTACAGTTATTCTAAGAATGTTTTCTTTGTTCAGGTGCTGGTGTTTTACCAAAGGTTTGGTCCAAATGGTATGCCGCTGCCCATTTTTCATTAAATGCTTTATTTTTGTAAAATATGTTCTCAAATAATTTAAAGCATAAAAACACAACGGATATTGTATTGCAGAAAGATCACATTTGTTGTGAAAAATGAATTAATTTATTATAAAAACAAAAACAAAACAGAAAAAATAGTCTGACACATTAACATCACATCATTCTTCAGCCTCTTCAAAATCCTCTTTAAACTAAGTCCCTCAGCAGAAACCTGTCAAGCAAATCACTGAGGACTACAAAGTGCAAAAAGGAAGTTCTTCCTGGCATAGATCAATTTTCTTTGTGATCAGCTGAGCTTGATGAGATAAAAGTGTTTCAATATGTTTAAAAGGCAAAGCTGTTTTCCTCTCCATCTCCCCAGTCAGCCACTTCAAGCCTTTTCTCACCTCTTTCTTCCCTTTCGTTGACTACACTAAAGGGGGTTGAAGTGGTCTTCTGATTTTATTAGCACAGCACAAAGCAGAAAGAGGACACCATGCAAATAATATAACATTGTACGATTAAATCAAGCACAACAATTAAGCTCATTTCCTGATTATCTTGCTTTTACATGCTCCAAACGTATCTACTCTTTTCCTTAGTTACAAGGTCTCAAATCAAAGTCCCTAATGAAATATTATTGTATCTGTCTGTGAAGAGCAAAAGGCTGCATTGTAAATCACAGTGTGGTTGAGGATTTAACCTGCATGGGTGGTGGCACTGTGTTTAAATGCCAGGTTCTGGTGTTAGCCACCAGTCCTGCCAAGGTAGCTTCCGCCATATAAACCGGATTTCCCACCTTGGCCGGCATGCTGGCATACCAGGTCCTTGCAGCCCTTTGAAGTGACAGGCCCCCTGAGTCTCTAGGGAAAGGCTTGGGATCAGATCTCCCTGCTTACACGTTCACTTGCCAGGACACAACACTACACACACACACTGACATTCATGCATTCACAATCTGCTCTTGCTCAATCATGCACCCAAAGAATATGATCCACCCTGTGTCCAGCAAACACACACAAACCACACTTACATCTCTGTCGACTGTGCAGATAAAGGGCAAACAGGAAGCTCTCAGGGTGCACCTGGCTATGTGATGATAAAGGAACAGGTCACGGGTCCCCGCATGCATCAAGGGACGGACTAAGAAAAGAATTAACCTGACTGACAGAGCTGACAAAGAAGGAAAGGAGCAAAAGTAGTTAGTTTAAGACAGTTTTATCAAGCATGTTGTATATTTACTTGTATTTGTACAATTATTTGACAGATGGATAAAGGACAGACATTGCCTTGCCATTCTAAATTAATGTTATATTTACAATAGTTTATTTTCAGCTTATATTGTGACTGGTTAAGGAAGGTAGTAACATTTTGTGTTAGATTACCAATGAAAAGATTACAGGCAAAACAAAGCCCTTCTCTTCATCAAAGGTATATAGTTCACAGTGGCACCATATCAGAGATGAATACTGTATATTAGCAAAACTTTTCATGTTATGCGAGCTGTGACCCAGGCTGTAGCTTGAATCATTCACTAACTGTAGGGTTGGTGGTTTAATATTAAACTAGGTAGCTCAATAATATTGATAGTTTTTGATTTAGTTAGCTAGCTGATGCTAAGTGGAGTTAGTTATTTTCTGTGTCAGTGTTTTGCAATTTTTAAGGGAATTTCTTCATGTAAAGTTCATGGTTGCTTCACTTGTCAATTAAAAAAATTCCAGGTTAACTAATATTTAAACTGCTTTAATGGTCGAACTCAAGAAGCTACTTAGGCAGCTCACACAAGGTACACTTATGACCATTTTGGTGGGAACACCATTTGTGTTAATTAGACATTAGGGGACTTGTGAGGAACTTGTGAGCAATGCAGTTAACGCCGGCCCCACATCTGAGCTTTCTCACTGCAAGCCTAGGATGCTATGCTGATCCTAGGCTGCAAACTTTTCAGTATTTCTGTCCCAAAGTTTATTATTTTCTAGTTGTATTAAATTCATTCAAAAGAACAGACATTTACTTGTGGACTTTATGACTCCAACAAGCCAGTAGCAGGAAACTCTTCTCTCAAAGAAACATTTTGGAATTCATCCGGCTAAAATAATTTTCTTTCTCATTGCAAACTTTTCATTGGAATAATTAATGACTTGTAAACTCTCTAACCAAACTGTAGCACCTGGAGATTAAAGCAGAAACACCTTTTTTTTCTTTCATTAACATTTTACATCTCACACAAAAGAATACATGTTCACACCTCATGAGAAAGTTTTCCTTCTCTTATAAATATTAGCTAATGTTAAATTGAAATCAACATTTTATTTTATAATCTCACAGCTACCCTCTTTGTGAAATATCTGTGAAGGTGATTCAAAACAAAACCTTCACAATCTGACAATAATTAGTGTTTTTTTTTTTGTTTTTTTGGAAAAGAGTGGTGGGAGCTAATTATTTGAATTGGTTTATAGTGAGTAGATCTTATCAATAAGGAAGTCATTGTGGCCTGTCTTGATACTATGCTTTAGATAGATAAATTTACACACTTATACTACATATGTTGCATTAATTTTTGAGTTTACAAAGTGATGGGTGTTCAGGCCTGTTTATACAAAGGCAAGTTATGATTGAAAAGATGGAGAAGGAAAGTATATAAAGACAGAGCTTGGTGGGAATGATTATTTAGGAGTGCAAAAGAGTTCAACTGAAAAAAGAGGGAAAGAAACAGGCCAGAAATAAAAAAAAAAGAAATCAATAACTAGTGAGTGGTTTTCAACTCTGTACTTAGCTTTGAAAAAGACTTTATCAGAATCTATCCCCTTAAACCTCTTTTCCTTTTAGCCACCAACCCTCCTCCTGTTGACTGCAGTGTGTTCCATTAGCCAGGGGCTTGGCAGAAGCAATGGTAATTTTGCTGGAGTTGCCTATTATCGATCAACTCATGGCAGCCCACCTTCATTCTCTCTGTCATCATAAGCCCTTAGAATGAGGGGGATATAGATGAGTGTGAGGTGAACGCACTGTGGTGAAAAGTGGCAAGAGAGGAGGAAATGCATTTTGTACATACACATTGTGTTGGAGTGAAATGTATTTTTCCCAATTTAAATAAAACAAACAATTATTTATATTTAAAATTGGATATGCATGTTTGGTTGTTTGCATAGTTTTTTTTTTCGCACATTAACTGTGTAAAGTACCCCAAATTAACCAAATTGACCCCAGTACTGGTTTAGGGTTCTAGTACCATCCCTCAACCAGCCTGTTTTTTTTCTTCCCACAGGAAGGGCCAGGAAGCCACTTAAAGCATCTAGTCTGAGTCATGTTTGACCAATCAGTATAATCTGAATTTCTATAAAGGACCATAGTGCATTAAAACCAACAAAATGTGTAAATTTCACCAGTTTAGTGTTTATATTACTTTTAAGAAAACAGTATTAGTAAAGTCTTTCTGTTAAACCAACCAGTATTTCCAAATGCAAACTGGAATTTGGTTATCAATCACAGACTCAGCTGAAGATATCAATCCATCCATTTTCCATACACTGTGATGGACTGGTGACCTGTCCAGGGTGTACCCCGCCTCTTTCCTGTTGTGAGCTGGGATTGGCTCCAGCCCCCCCGCGACCCCGTTCAGGGAAGCGGTAGAAAATGGATGAAACACAGTTTTGGATGCACTAGCCATTTAAACAGCAAAATGAGAGGAACAGTGAGCTTGAGTTCTTCCTATGTGGTTTTAATTTTACGTGTTAGAACCATGTTTTTTTTTTTTTTTACTGTTTTGTGCTTGAGTTAAGCTGATTATTTCTCAAGAATCAATGCAGGCTCTGGATTAGGCTCTTAAGGCCTCTACACACCAAACGCGGCAAGCGGCGGCGGTGGGCGGCAAACCCATTCATTGTGTATGTGCTACCGCCGCGCAAGCGCGGTTGCGCGGTGCGCGAGGTTGAGCGGTGCGCAAGGGGTGCGCGTGCCGCCTTGCGCTTGAATTGAAAATTTTGTAATTCGGGCGCAGCGCGCTGTGACGACATCCTAGCGCGTCCAATCGGAGAGGACAGTAGATTCTGAAAAGCGCCAAACAGCCATGGAGGAAAAATTAATCAATATGGTTCAGTTGGGGACACAGGCTTTCTTTAGTTCGTCTGCATTCTCATCAGGCTTGGACCAATACGGGACAACAAGTTCTCAAACTGCTCCTTGGTCAGCCTGAAGTAGACCTGGAAGCGATCTGTGTGAGAATGCAGCTC
>JBAMHV010000025.1:8849185-8882203 GCA_037177535.1 Pseudomugil gertrudae
ACCTCCTCCTCCTCCTCCTCAGGAGGAGAGCTAAACACTTCTGCTGCGTTGTTGAAAGCATCACATACAGAAGACTTGACTTCCCGCTCTGTCGCTATAGCAACTGGCGCTCAACGCACCGCGCTGCCGCGCGGCTCGCCACCACCTTTGCGCCCGCTCACCGCGGTACCGTGCGGTCGCCGCCGTGCAAACCGCGTTTGGTGTGTAGAGGCCTTCAGGCTGATCATGTGGACTCCATAGCCCTACACAGAGGACTGGTTTCTAACTTCTTTGTTCTGACCCAGAAAAGAGTTGCTTTCATAGAACCATTTATTGGTGCTGTAGTCAAAGCTCTGGCACTCCAAACAAAAAGAAGAGCTCTCAGTTTTGAGAATCAGTTCAACTCAATCCTCTTCAGGCTCACAGTAGTTCAAACAAATGCTATTTGTGGATTTTTACATTGCATCACTCTTGCATTCGACACAGATGGGGTCCATTATGGTGGTTTCTATCATTGAGAAATTGAAAATGCTTAATATGTTGGTATACAACTACACTTAAGAGAAATATTGCTTTAATGCACTCCTCATCTAAAGCCAGTGCTTCTCTTGTCATGTTAAAATGATTTATACATTGATCCATGTATGTGTATGTTGTTACTCTGATTCACCAAATCTTGCTTCTCTTGCATCTCACCAAGGCACAGAGGGGTAGGGTGATTGGGATGGCAGGGTAGCAGCAAAAATTGCTGAGGTCTCACAGATCTCACGTCTTGTAAGCAGTCCAGATGACTACCAGCAGATGTTTTTACCCCTGGGCTCAGTAAATCACAGGTTTGTTACTTTGATTATGGAGCTTATTTCCAGGTGGAATAACTTTACAGGCTAGAGGCAGGAGATTTAAAACACGGCAAGTTACTGCTACTGTGACCGTCAAAGGAAACTAAATGTATTTCATTTAATGGTTAAGATGAAAAAGGTGCACAACAGAAATGCAAAATTGTGTACTATTAGAGTGAAAATGAATGGAAGCAATCCGGTTCCTTATTTCAAATTAAAATGCAATGACAGAAATGCTGTTTCCTTTATAGACCATACTCTTGATATTTAATATTGCACATGCTGGATGTCATACTGCTTTCCTCACCAACACAGTTGGAAATTGCAAGATCAGCCTGTTTGGCTTGTCTGTCTGCAAAACATTTCTTCTTTTAATTTTGCTTCCCTGACACATTACAGCAGGAGAGCTGGCAACCACACAGTAGTAAAACATCTTCATGAGTGAATCTACACTTTAAAAATGCACGCTCCACTCCACCTGAATAATCCAATAAGATGTATAGCAATAGTCTTAACATTGGTCTAACTACCTCTACATCAAATAGAAGTGGCACATACTTGTGGTAGCCTATTCTTAATATGTATGTCGTTCTAAAGGGTTACTAACCCACCCCGTTTATTACCCTGTTTATTACCAGCCCACTATTGGAATCTTAGTGTCATCTAAAGTTGGATTTATCATCACGCTGTGTCTGTGTTTGGTAGAGGCCGGCACATCTGACATGAATGAAATGTGCTTTCACATTCAAGCATCATGTTGCAGTTTCTCTTCTGTTTGCTGCACAACCTGCAGTGAAAACTTCCAGAAATGACCGATAACAGACCAACCACCCAAAATGGAGTACTCCTGCAAAACCATCCTGCAAGCAGGGTGTGTGTCAGGTCTGAGGTGTGTGTTGGATCTCTGCAGAACGAGGCAGCAAAGGTGGTGATGCTGTCACCGACCTTACGCTCAACACTACGCTGGTATAAATCCAGCTTAAGGGTTTTATGTCCATGCTTCAGGAGAACAGTCTCAATGGTGTTCCTGTCCTGTTTCTTACAGTGTTATAGTGCAGTCACTTAAAATGATATTCTTTTGTCTGCTATTAAGAACATTTATGATGCAGTACAAAGTATACCTGCCTTATAGTCCCTGTAAGAAGGTGGATCAACTTCAGAGAACCAGAGAATTGAGTAGATAAAGAAACAAGTCCAATGCAATAATAATAACCATCCAGAACATTCAACAGTTTGTGTGAAGCAACCAAAACATATTTACCATGTATATGCTGCCACTGGGTTACAGTAAGTCTTACACACTTATAGGCATACTCAACACAATTCCATTTCACCTTGAAGAAAAATTAGCTATCTGAACTCACAGCACTCTAACTGTCCTGATGCAATAAAACGCTGGATACCTGATTATTTCCTTTGGCTGAATCCGGATAAAGCCAAGTCGAAAGCAAGTCTTAAGCAGATAATGTAGAAAAAGAGATGAAGCATCCAGGGTTCCTGTCATCTGTGGTTTGCTTAAATCTGAGAAACATAGGGGTGCGATTTAACAAATCACTGTCATATACCTCACATAAAGTACTGATAAAATCCTTCTTTCACATTCATAATATGAGTAAACTGAGGGGTATATTTTCCCATGCTGGTATGAAAATGCTTCTTCATGCCTTCATCTCATCTCGTATTACCTACAACACTTTATTTTAATCACTTGATAAGTTTTCCACATAAAATGCTGCTGCTAGGCTACTTACTGAGACAAAAATATTCTCTCATGCTATCTCTTAGCTCCTCTCTCAGCACTGGCTCCCTGTGACCTACAGGATCTAGTTCAAAATACTCATCGTTATACACAGAGTGCTCCATAGAGAAGCACCCACTTATCTCACTAATCTCATTTGCATACATACAACTACATTTGCACTTATGTTTGATAAGCTAAACCTGCTCTCCGTCCCTCATACCTGTTTAAGATCTTAAGTTACTTTTTATAGGTGCTGTATTTTTGTTTTAATAAAATATATGTTAGACTCTGTCCCTGATTGGTCCTAATGACACAAGACCAGCTACAGCTCACACTCTCATAAAAGAGCTTGCAGCCCTATGGGTGCCACATGAAGTCAGTTCAAGCTGCCCATGTTTGTGTTTAGACATCAGTGTGCCCATGTGTGTGTGTGTGACAGCCAAGCAGGCAGCTAGGCATCCTGCAGCCACTGTATCAAACAACAGCAGTGCATGCCGATCACACTTCGGCTTATCAGATGAAAACCAGCAGGATGGAAATGTTTGTAGTTTTGAGGGAAAGGAAAGAAGATGCGGGAGTGTTGGTGAAGGCATGTTGGATGGGTTGTTTCAGGAAAGGGGTTGATAGGGCGTACGGATGGCCGAGTGGCCCAACAAGGCTGCCAGGCACCCGACTTCCCTGCACAGATGGAGCCTCCTCTTCTTTCTCCTCTTCTTTTTTCCACATTCAAACGCTGCTCTGCACCAGCCAAGTAGTCTGCAGACTGAATGTGTGTGAAAGATGTATGTGTGAGGAATTTTAGGGTGTGAGGGGTTGTGAGTGTGCATGTGAACAATGGATTATTAGTTTGAAGAATCCCTGTGTCTCTGAGCGTCTGAGCATGTGTGAAGGATTTTGTTGAGATATGAGGAGAGGTTATTTGTACAATATTATGGGCCGGGAGGTGGTTAGAATGCAAATTTCTCCCAGAAACGAAAACACATGCCTCAGCTCCTTTTATGCTTTCTTTCTTTCTTTCTTTCTTTTTTTTTTGCTTACCCCACTTAAATCAATCAATAAAGAAAAAAGAAAGAAAAACTTGCAGTTATGGGCAGAATATTGTTGGTGGATAAATATGTAAATGCCCAGTGCTGCTGTGAAACATCGCTGTCACCCTCCAAGCATTTTAGACCTACTTGAGATGCAAACACATGAGTGATCAGAGACAGCTTTGCATGATGGGGCTTTTCTTCTGAAAGCTTTGATGACATGCACTTCATTCCTTCTTTCCCATCTCTTTCCTTGATCATATAAAGTTTCTCCTTTTTTTGCATGCAGCCAATTAACGAGACCTTTTTGTTTTTTGCAGCTGACGCTTTGGTAACACTAGAAGGCTGTCAACAGCCCTGTGGTTCATGTGAAGTCTGCAATATCCTATCCAGATATGTGTGTGTGTGTGTGTGTGCCACATAAATGGAAACATTTGACTCCACCTTGACTTTTTCACGGATCAACCCCTGCAGTGAAAACAAGAGCAGACATCCATGTCCTTGACAGCTACAAAAGTAAATGATTATCAAGGTCTGAGGTGATGTATCTGTGTGTGTGTGTGTGTGTGTGTGTGTGTATGTGTGTGTCCATAAATTTGCCACGTACATATATGTGCATGATGGTGATAGAGAGATGTGGTGATGGATTTGTTAGAAACTGCCTTTGACTCATGTAGGAAGCAACCTTGGGTGCCTTTGCGCGTTTACATCTGGGCAGAATCACTGATCTATAAATTTTGTGTGTGTGTGTGTGTGTGTACATCCTCTCTACAAACATATAGGCAGAGATTTGAGGTCCAGGGGAGGCAGGACAGCAAGAAAACACGTGGCACTTTTCAACACCTTGCAAAACTAATCTCACATCTACTTTTGCTCCTGGGAGATTGTTTGTGCGACGACCCTGAGGGGAGCAGAGATACCAGAGAAGGGATAAAATCAAATCTCCTTCTTGTCAACAATTCACTTCTCCAAGCAAGGTGTGTGTATGCTTTTTTGTAATAATGATATATAACATGGGAATATGTGTGTGATCTCAACATTTTTCCATCTAAGTTGGGATATTAAGATGCAAAAGATAAAAAAAAAGAAAAGAAGAATAGTTATAGATGAATGTTCTGGGCTTCAGTTCCATTTGTCCTTCAACTGAAAAGCCCATCAAGATGGAGTATTTGTGAGAACATTCATCTTGTTTTTATTTATTTTTAATCCAAAGCTGCAAGATGTAGTGTAGGTGACACCACACCTCCTGCACTGTGGAATAGGAAATGAAGATGGAGCTGTTACTTCTCTGTATCTGTGTTTAATGGGATTCCAGGTCAAATATTCACTGTGTAAAGAGACAAAGCCTGCTTGGAGACGAGGTTGATTTCCTGTCCGTTTACTGCTGTCATGTGGAGTTTGAGTCCTGCAGAGGACATTCCTCTATCTATACTTTTGTATCTTCTTTATCTTTTTATACTTCATCTGCAGTAGAATTGGTTCCTTTATCTTTGACACTGTCAATATGTTTCTCTCTACGTCTTTTGTTTTTCTTTAATGTGTCACTAGTGACAAGCTTTACTGGGAAATGCAGTTCCTAAACATCACTTCGTCAATGATCTATAGTTCCAATTAACAGACCAGCATATTTCAAGCTTAAGCTAATGTCATTAAGCATTTTACATGTCATTTTTAAGAGGTCAACATCAGCAAAAAGGGACAGAATTTTTTATGTTTAAGGGATATTTAGTTTTTTTTTACGCTTTTTTAGCCTAGTTTAACACTTCAGGTGTTTTCTTGGTTCCTGTTTTCACTAAAATAATTTTCCTTTTTTCTTCATGGTTGTTCACATTATAATTTTCATATAACTGCCATCAGGGTTTAGTATGAACTGTTTAAAGCCTTGAAGTGACCCACATGCATGTCACACACAACACATTGTTCTTACTGGAGTAAAAATAGATGCTACACTTGTTGTTCTGTGTCAGTTTTAAAGTTGTTGTGCAATCAGACTTGAAAAAAAGGATGTTATAACATTGTTGCATCCACAGTTTACATTTAATCTCATAATGGCCCACGACCTATCTTGTAGCAGAATTGTGATGTTTATGTCACTAACATGATGTGAAATTCAGCATGATTGTTCTGACTGAGATCGCTTTAACAAAGACCAGACATCCTGCACATGAAAGCGGTCAGAAGAATTTAGATTTGGACTGTTCGGATTGTGAATTAAAAAGATCAGATATGCATCAAATTTAGGCAACAAAAGTTGGATAGGAGTCTTTTGCCAGTAGTGTGGACGGGGCTTTAGTGGATCATTATGCAAGAGCCAAAGAAGAAACTTAATCTTTTCTGAAGAAGAAAACAAGCCAGATGTAGAAGAATTAATGTTGTGTTTTAAGCTTGGTTGCCTCCTTTACACTGTAAGATATAAAATAAAGCAAAAAAGATTAAAAGAACAAACCTGAGCAGTCTGACTGGTTATCTGAAAGCCATGAGTCTGCAGTGAGGAGGTGCAGCAGTGTGTCCATCAGCAGCCTGTTGTGACAGGAGGACTGTGTTAGTGTCTGACTTTCTGTTGAAGCGTTGCTGCAAAATTGTGAATCATCTCGCCCTTCATGTCACTCCATAAGCTCTACTGGCTGTCTCCCTCATGCCCCAAGAGATGAAAATTAAGTTTTCCCATGTCTCACCCTTCCCCTTCCTCTGTGGCTGCCATGCTTTATTCTTCTTCTATGTCATTTTTTTGGTTTCTCTCTGTCTTCATACAGTCATCTAATAATCACATTTCTTTTCAAATGCCTGTCCTTTCTTTCTTTTTCCCCACTCAGAGATGAATGCAGGCATGACAGGGTGACTCAAGGTTACAATCTAGAGAGGAGACTATTCTTTCCCCTCTTTTCCTTTTTTCTACCTTGTGCCAGACAACGCTGCTACCAAATATTATCATCATCAACTCTATTTTTAACAATAGAATTATGTTGTGGCCAAGGAGGCTGCAGCCTCTCCGGCTATAGCTGATTTTCAATTTCCTTTTCATTCTGTCGCAGGTGCACATGGAGCTGGATGTGCACCATTTATTCAAAATGAGCTTCTCAATAAGACTCAAATAAATAGATGTCTTGTAATGGACCAAAAATGTTAAACAATGTGATTTGCTGTAAGGCTCATGTCCACTCTTTAAATGCAACAGAAATGCAATTGCTCAGCTTTAACAGGATTAATATGCATGCACATTTTTCAGTTGTTAAATTCCTTTAACACAGGAAGAATCCAGTCTTCAGGGGTGCATATAGTCTGATTTTGAGATTTCAACACATTAAGTTTTATATGTTGTTCATTTAATTTTGTTCTGATAAATTTAAGTTCAAAGTTATGCGACTGTGCTCTGTGAAGGAATGCTGTCCTGTTTTGCTGATGTTGACTCATTCTTATCAAAATAATTGTAGTGATAAACTTTTGGACTACTAGGCTTGTGGTATGTAATAATTTGTAATGATAAGCTTACTCCCCTTCATTTTTTTTTATTCATTGTCAGGGAAACTTTCTCAGGAAGGCAGATACAAAAAGTGTTGCATTGAAAAAGGATGCAGTTTTAGCATTTCACCCAAATTAGCCAAATGGATAGTATTTATTTCAATGTGTGTGTGTGTAGATAACAAGAGAAGAGCTAAGTAGTTTGTTTAGCTTACAAAAAGAGACAGGAAAATTATTAGAAACCAACCTGTTTCTATTCTGAATAGATTTTACAAAACCGTTATTCAAGGTTCAAGGTTTAAGGTTCTTATATGCAAACACGTAAAAATACTAATGTTTGTTGTAGCATTTGACATCTGGAATAAATAGTGATATTACAAATATAAAATACAAACATAAATAGCAATATTTCAGAAAGCAACAAGTTTATGTGGTAGGAGGGTAACAGTTTACTGAAACCTAAGCGCCTTAAGCTTATGCACTTAAAGCCCCAAAGACCAAAATATCTGATTTATTATGAAGATGAGAAGGCACCTAAAATAGTCAAAAAGCTGAAAAGCACCAGTAAAAACAACAGATGACAGGTGGAAAAAACAATCTTTGTTGTTTTACTTTGACACCATCACAAAGAAAATCCTGTTTCTCTTATCTATTCCATAAGATGATGCTAAAAAACTGTTAACAGCAGCAATGAACCACAACCAGACCTCAGATGTTTCTGCAAACCATCATGCCAAGCAAATATGTATATCCGTGCTATGTAAATGGATATTATATGCCATGTAAATGAGAAAAACTTTTTAATCCCAGTCCAAATTCTGTGTTCACCCTGCATGTTGCAAAAAGAGATTTACCCACAATACAGTCTGATGCTAACTGAACCTAACAAATTTCAGGTGAAAACCAGGAAGTTACTCGAGCTGGACTGGAAGCACAGACATAGCATAGCATGTCACCTGTTTTTGTCCCCTGTAGCGGAAAATGGCCGTGCAAGATGAAGCCCTTTTTTCACTGCGTTTCATTGGTTCTGCTGTTTCTTATATGATTTACTTATACACTTCACTTTGCCTGCACAGTTTAATGTTGAAGTCACATTATGAAGCTGCCAATAGTTCCACTATTGTCCGCAGTTTATTGTTGGTGTTTTGGAAGAATTTTCTTTGGTAAGTTGCTGAAAGTGCAAATTAAGTCTGCTGTGGTAATGTTAGAATTATCCTTTGGTCATGGCTGTATTAGTACATTGTTTTTATTTCCTGCTTGTGAACTATATATTTTTTCTTTTGTGAAACTGATGAGGTTTATTTAGTTGGAGTTACACATCCTAGGTGATACAAAGCCTCAAACAGCAGCATTAATCAGGATATATCCTGATCCTGTTGGATAAATGTGGATATTATTAGTTAAAGAAAACATTTTAATGTAAAAATGTGTAATATTTTAAATTTTTTCAGCTTCACCTTTGTTTTATGGGTTCAATACGAGTTACATGTACGGCTGCATGTTTTGTGTTGACATTATTGACTGAGTTAATTAGGTTTGTATACGAGTTCTTATGCCGCTTGTGTGAGGAAACAGCTGATGTGCGCGCCCCCAACGACTGCTCCGGGAATTGACCAATCAGAGGCGCCGAATTCTCTTTCTGCTTGTTCAATGTGACATATCGCGTGAGATTTTTATTCCCCAATGGATGGAAAATTCCTTAAACATTTACACATATTTAACGCATTTTCGTGTGATAATATATATATATATATATATATATATATATATTATCACACGAAAATGTAATTTATCCATAACACTTTAAATTAAGCTCCCTTTTTTAGACAGGCCAAGCAATAATGAGTCACCACATAACCATCCCGTATGTCAGCTGTTAGCATATTTCTCCTCTACATATTCAGTTGTTAAATCTTCCACAGAAGCCTTGATTAATAATACTTAGCCTGCCTATCTTCACTGCTTCCTCTGCACGTAGCTTTAGAAAGCACCTTTATCTCAGATTTTCCGTTCTAAAACTGAATCTGATCAAACCGTACCCAATCAATTTTGCATCTGACATTGTTGCTGCTCTGTTCTGTACTCCGGGGGGTCTTTGCCACTGCTTTCTTTGCCTCAGGCACTCCAGGTGGTCCTGACTGAATTTAAAATTTCTACTCTTTGGTTTTTGAGCAGATGCATCAAACTAAAACCTAAATGTTAATTATTGAGCTTGAGAAAGCAAGTTACAGTAAGTCGAACTGTTTCTTATTGCTGCTTCCACAAAGCTAAATGTGAATTGTATTACTTTACTGTGATACATATTATATAATCCATTATGTCTTTCTTTGTACATCTTTGTATATGATTCCAATCTGAGGCATATAGAAGAAAAGACTAATTTCTGTTTACAGAAGACACATTTATTGTATGTTTTTTTTTAGCTTTGAGCTTTTTTATCTCGTGTTTCATCCAGTGTGGATGTTCCACAACATGAAAATTGAAGCGCAAGTCTATTAACTTTTAATCAATTGATTCAAAATAGGATAGAAAATGTAGTTCATTTAATGTTGATAGAATATTGATTTTCAATTACATTGTGACAGACTGAATATGACATCCTCATTACAAAATTTGATCAATATTTAAATAATGAAGTCAGCTTTCCCTTTAAATAAATGCAGTGAAAGTGAACTGGACCATGTCAGCACTGGTTGTCAGATCCTTTTTTCTGAAATCTTTTTAAACAGTCTTTCAGGTTTATGTCAAACTTAAATGTGTTTACAACTTTCCTCACTGTAAAACAGTAATTCAGGATATTATAATAACTTTTTGCTGCCATTTTAATACAAATTTCTGCGTTGCTTTTTTTGCTCATACTCATATGCTCTATGCAAACATAAGGAAAAAGCAGTTAAAAGAGTCCTCATAAACTGACTATCTGTAAACAAAAATGCATTTTCTCCAAGCTTTAACATTTAACTACTCCAATCAAACTGTCTGTGAGACTATCACTATCCTGCCTCTGGACAGACTGGTTTGGTTGTTAAGACTGTTGTTAAATATTTAACCATAGTAGCTGGTGTTTGTTTTGTGTTTGTTGAGACTGAATAAATTTGAAGTAAATATCACACACAAATCTTATTTAATTCTTGTTTGTTTGCTTCTGCGTACATGCAAGAAGCTTACTGAAAACCTCAAGAGGATGAATCCATCTATTGCTGAGCAACTCTGTCACTTTGTATGTAGCAGCATTTAAAGAAAAGTTAGTTTGTTTTGTCACGTGTTTTATTGACTATGCTTTCAAATCAAAAATATGCATGTTTTATTAAATGCATTCTGTATTAATCTGGATCAGATATGATAGAGCAGGAACGTATTAAAAAACTGCAGGATTGGCCTCGAGTGTTAACCTGCAAGATGCAGTATTGTGAAGAAAACATCTAAAACATGGGTTAAATCACTAGAAAATAAATAATAAAATAATATTAGACTGAATTAAGATAAAGATAAAGGAGGAAAAGGTGTGTTTCAGTGTAGATTAAAAATACCAAGACTCGGATGTCCTCAGGTGTTCAGTGTTTGTCCCATAAACGTGGGCCAAAGTGGCTAAAAGAGAGGTCCAAAAAGCTCATAATGTAAATGCAGTCCTGATGAATATCCAGGATGGAGATCAATTAAAAGCTTCCAAGACCAGGAGGAGAATCTTAAAACCAATTCTCAAACAGGAAGCAAGCGCAGAGTCTTTAAAACCAGAGTAATCCAGGAGTTTGCTCCTCCTGGTCTTGGTTGGGATTATAAGCTGAGTTCTGGAGCTTTAGAGGTGCTTTGACCTAAGAGGAGAGCATTATAATAACCAATACAAGACAAATAAAAGCATGATTTAGTGTCTTTGCACTGGCTTGAGAGAGAAACAGTCAAACTCGCCTCCCATGGGTTTTATCTGTTTAAATAAGCTGTTGCTAAATATCTCAGGTGACATGTAACTACAGTATGTTATGGCTTTCAAAAAGTACAGTTTTTTTTTCTTTGTTCTTACAGCATAAGCATTTTAGATTTCAATTTTAGATTATTTTATTTGAAGGGGACAATGCAATTTCATAAAACACGTAAAAAACATGAGTAACAAAGCCAGAATTAGCCAAAAGGCTATTTTTCTTCTGTAGTCCCCTGGCCATGATGTTAAAAAAAGTCCTGGAGTTGGTGGAGATCAAACACAACATGTCTTTCATTTCCCAAACGCCCAGAAACATAAATCCATATATTCTCCTTCACGATTACATATGTTAAACTACTCAGTAGCCAGCTGTGATGTCGACTTAAAATACATTCCTACTGCAGGTACGTCTTTGTCACAAGCATTTGTCACAAGAAAAAATGGGACTCCTGGCAGGTGAAACACATTTTAAAGAAACCTTGAATAGTGTAACAGTGTAACTATAAATGACCATGAAGATTACTGCTGTGGAACATGGACTAATTGCCTCCCAGCTATTTATTATTGGACTGTAAAATTGGTGTTTAAAAATGCATGAGGATGAGGAGAACGTTTTTATGAACCTTCCAGATCTGCCTGGCCTGCTGTTTAAAAGACTGAGACATGAAAGGGTGCTTTATTCTGCTGTCACGTCCTCACAGTCATGTGTAGTTTTTGAGACATTTATTCAATTATCTGTTTATTAGCCTCTTAAGGGACTTCATTTAGAAACAACTCGCTCTCAGGAGCCCGGAAATGCTTTTTTTTTTTTTTTTGGTTTCATGATAGCACCAGTGTTCACCTGCTTAGACAGCATTGTCTCTGCTTGTCAGAAGACAAAGTGGGTCACAAGCTAAGCCATTTTGGGGGGCTGCCACCTCAACTTTCACCTCCAATTAAAGTATACCTATCTTAATGTTGGACACTGTACTAGACATGGGCCGTATGTTTCAGCCTTTTCCTCTGATTAAGACCTTCAGATTTATTGGCCATGGGAAATAATGGGAAACACAGTGAATGTAGAAGTTTTAGGCCATTACTCATGGCTTTTATTGGCATGGGTTCTGTTTGGCAAATGGCCAGTGACCTGCACAAAGGACAAAGCAAGTAACGCCTCTCCTGGCTCCTGGCAAGTAAAAGCATGGCAAAGAAGGGGTGGCAGAACAAGAGAGGAAACAGAGAGATGTGGCCGCACTGTAGGTGAGAGTGAAACCATTGACTAATTTACAAAAAAAAGAAAAGAATTCAGGACTCCAAAGGAAGAAAAGAGATTACAAAAGGTGCAAGGAATCTTTATAATGATGTCTAGACAGAAAAATGTGATACCAAGGCAGTTCTGCAAAAATTTTTGGTGGGAAAAATGACAGATTTTATTAAAAAAAACAATTTGCTATTGACTTTAACTGCATATTTGTCATGTAACATAAAGAATGTTTATAGAATCAAATAGCTAAAAAAATGTGTTATTTTGAAAGCTGGATATGTATAAACATGATTGAATGCCAGCCTGATGTTAAAGAATGTGCTCGTTTATTGCTGTCTTCCATCATATCGACTTTTACCAACATTTTGTATTTCTCATATTATGAAAAAAAGGTTTTCCCATTTCATCAAAGATCAGCTGCTCATTGTTCTGGTGCTGTCTGTGTCACATCTTTTGTTTCATAATACACCAAATGTTTTAGGTGGGTGGTAAATCTGGCAGGAGGCACCCAAATCCGTTAATACAAAGCCATTCTGTTAATGTTTCAACGTGGTTTTGCATAATCTTGCTGAAGTCAGCAATGCTTTCCATGGAAAAGAAATTGACTTGAATGCCGCGTGTACAACAATGCAGCATGTTTAGTCATAATGGTGCCCTCAGATGTGTAAATGACCCATGCCGCATCATAAAATAAACTCTTGTACCATCGTGGGTGTTTACTTTTACTGTGTGAGATGTCACATTATAATTTCCAAGAATTTATGATTTCTATGTATTTGATATAAAGACAATTTTTGACTTGACCTAAATCCAACTCAGATGAGCTCAGAACTGTAAAGCCTGTCTGTGTGCAGTTTGCATGTTCTCCCTGTATGGGTGCTCTTCAGTACTTTGATTTCCTTCCACAGTCTAAAGACACACATGTTGGATCAATTCTAATTAGAAGAGAGTATTGGCATGATTGTTTCCTTGTGTGTGTTAACTCTGTGATGGACTATGTCTGTCCATGGTGCACCAGACTGCTTCTCTCCTGGTAGCTGGGAAAGGCCCAAGGTCCTCTGACCCTGCATGGAACTCATAAGTATAGAAATGCATAGTTGGATGAGTTTACTGTGCAGAATTGTGGATTTAATCATTTCTGTCATTGATTAAATAAACACATTTTTTTTGCTGACCAAAATATCGGCTTGACAATTTGCAGATTTTAGAAATTTATTATGCAAATGTAGAAGAAATGTTGTAGCTTCGGGTTCAATACAGTGTATCACTGCAGCTTGCAGATCATGTGATCACATAAACGCTTTCCTTTTATTTGCTTAATGTTGCCTGTTATGCAGAATAAATCAATAAACGTTCTGTATCATTTGAGCCCTTTCAAGTCAACACATAAGGATTTATCAGATGTTCTTGTTGTCTTGGAGAGTGGTGATGTTTTATGGTGAATATTTAATGAAAACATACTTCCCTCTCTGTAGGAGATTTGTTCAATGATTAACAATGACTCATAAAATATGCCACAAAATAATGTAATGAGCAAAATAATAATCTCCATGATCAGATTCCAACTTTATTATCAGCTGACAGATGTACTTTGTCAGACAGTTTAGTCATGAACTTAAAACCTGATTTGAGATCTGGATTTTTTGCAGATACAAACTCCTTTATGTTTATTTGTTTTGAACTTCTCTTTTGTGCATTTTCCATTTTTAGGCATTTTGCTTCAGGAGTCTTATTTTGTCTACATGCATGTCTCCCTTTTACAGCCTTCCTGTTTTCTGTCCAAATGATGGACTCAGCTCAGTTAACCAGATAACTTAAAACCTTCTGTAAAGAATATTTAACAATTCTTTGATTGATCTTTTAATGTCCCACTTATTTGGATTTCTAGACGTGTTGATATATATATTTTTTTCTAAATGCCACGTAACATTTTTATCAGAATTATTTCCTCACTTGATCAAATAAGGAGGATTAACATTTAATTCATTCCTATTATGTTATAAAATAGTAAAATACTTTATTTTTCAATAAATTACAGCTGAATGAATAGTGTCATATTGGTCCTCCTCCAGCTGAATTGCCTCAAGTTGCAGAATGATGACATCTTTTCGCACATTTAACAGAACTGCGAAAGTTTGTTTTTGAGAATGTGGATCAATCCTATGTATTTATCATATAATGAGATTTCAGTCTGCATTAGTTATTCGTTTTAGGGATGTTGAGTATTCTCTGAAATTGAGGCTGGGCTTGTCAAAAGCACTGTGCTTGTTTCAGTCAGATGCTCGACTTAAAACAGCAGAATTTTCTTTCTGCATGCATCATCTATGGATGTGATGCAGGATGATACTGTTAAACAAGTAACTATGACCAATGGATACTTGGGTAACTTTTTAAAGGCCTTTGATAAAGACCCCTCTTCACCAGCCCTTTCTCCCTTGTTGCCTGAGGACATGATTTGGGGGAATCGTGACGTAACCTGGAGCTAAGCAGAGGGAGAGACAAAGATCCGATGTAAGAACACACACAGGGATTGAAATATATTCGACTGTTATGATCCTCATCCCCCCCTCACCCCTCTGTGTTATCTGATAAAAAATAAACTGCGCAGCTGCTTTTAAGGAAACCTCCACCAATGACATTAGGAGGGATGTGTTTTTAAAATGTCACACAACACAGATGTGGGTTATCTAATAGACGCATATTTAATTTGACTGGTCTTCCTCATGCGTAAAGGAATGAGTTGCATCTGACTGAGTGAAGACGAAATTGGAAAGGGAGGTGGAGAGAAAGGGAGAAAGTGACGGAGAGGTACTCGTTTTGAGAGAGAGAGACAGAGCGCGACAGAAGGAGGGAGGAAAAACGCGCGCCCGCGCGAGGTAGAGAAAGGAACAGAGGGAGAGAGGGGTTCTGCAAGGCGACTTGCTTGACAGTGTGTGACTGTGCCTTCCCAGCAGTGGGAGAGATGTGCGTAACATGCAGTGGAGAACGGTGATCATCGTTTGCGCCCCGCAACGCTTTGGAACGCCGTGCGCACTCGAAGACTTGCCGAGGGGCGAAGCCTGCGATGCCAACCCCGTGGTAAGCGAGTAAAGCCTGCGGAGAGACTTTAGAAGAAAAGAGAGAGAGAAAAAACACAGAAGAAGAAGAGATGGAAAGAAGGATGCCAGCCTTTCAGATGATGATTGGGGGTTAATCGTATCTCGGTTTTGGATCAACTCTGACGCACTGGAGGCGAAAGAAGCGCGCATATTTCATTGTCGTTTAACGGAATCTCTTTTGCCCTTTTTGCTCACATCTAAAACCCGGAGATTTGCTGCATGATGAATGCAGATTTACACGGCCAACATAGAATGAGTCAGTGTGTGAGCTGAGGTGGAGCGTCTCTCTGTCGCCGCACGGCTGTCTCGGTCCGCCACAAGCCTCGCTGCGCCAGGATGCAGCTGCCCAGAGTTGCGTGGGCACTGACCGGAGCGGCGATCTGCTGCTTTCTCATCCTCCTCATTCACTCCCGCCTGCTCAAAGAAGGTAACCACTCACAAGTCCACAGTTTCACCGCCTACTTTTACATGTTCTAGCGCGCCACCCCCTCTTTTTGTCGAAGTTTTCCGCAACCATAACTACAATGCGGAGTGCGGGATGCCCGTTTCTCTATAAATGACGCCCAATGAGGGTGGCAAGGGAATCCGATTCTTTCACACCAAGCACAGGTTACCTGCAGTCTTTCACATCAACAAGTCTTCTGCCTGATTTCTCATTCTTTTAAAAATCAAAGAAGTAAATTGGTGTTGAGGGTTTGCAGAGTAGCCTAAAAAGCAGCAGTTCATTCTGAAGATGCTGATTTGCTCTAAACGTTTTCAATAGATGGCACTAGAGTCTAGCTTAAGGGTAACATGGAGGTCAAGCGGTTTTTAATATCTCTTCATTCACCTTCTATTGTGTTTTCTGACCCTTTTATGTCCATGCCAGATTTATTTCAGTTCCCGATCGTCACTCACTCACTTTCCAGCAAAGACCAAAGCTTCAGAGGTCTGGCCACTGGGCACATCCTAGCAGCTCACAGACATGGCTGCATTGTGGAGGGTTCAGCTCTTTCTTTCTTTTCTTTTTTTTGGCAGGTGGGTTATTAATGGAGTGTCATTTGCTGACATTCAGCTATGAATGGCGTGTGGTTTAATGAGTCATAAGTTGACTGATGTTTGAGTTTGGCATATTATTCCCTGGAACCAGTCATTAATTCCTCCTACAATGCAGTATAATAAGTACAAATCACATCTGTCTGTCGGAGGTCTTTGTGAGGAGGTTGAACACACTTGCTCCCTGTGAAAGTGAAAATGCTGTGCTGAATAAACCTTTTTTTTTCCTTAAACGCATGTGTCCCTTGATACGTTCATTCCCAAGAGCGGGCAGTCTGTTTTATCGATGGTCACTTTTCCTTTGTGGGGATTTTAAAAAAGCTTGGCTTGGGATGACTGCCTCCAGTCTTGGGCAGATATTTAGGTCAAACAGTGATAAATACAAGTGGTGCACATGGAAAGCAAGAAAACAAATAAAGAAAAGGGAAATAAAGACTTGTCAAACAGGGGCAATAAAATAAAACCAAACAGTGGCACTGATACATTTTTAACTGGCACTGACGTAATTCACTTTAGCATCCTATTCCACAAAGGTCAAGTAGAGTATTGTGTGGCCATGTTGCAGTACAAAAAAGTGCTACTCACGCCTGTGTTAATGTGAGGGGTTCTCGTTTGATTTGGGCCATCAGCATTGTTGAACTTGTTGAGTGGCAAGGCAATATTTTTGACCTTGACTGTGGACTTGTTTGACTGTATCATGTTGTACTTTTTACACTGAGGGTTTTTTTTTTCCCCTTAAGTCTGCATTTCTTTGCATTCTAAGTTTACATTGACACCTTTCAACTTTTTTTCCTCCCTTTTTTGGGGAGGGAGGGGGGCTTTCTGTTATGATATGATGCAATTACTTAGTGAGGTCCTTATTGAAGCTGCACAGTGATGATATTGATAACATGCTCACTTTAGGCTAAGAATGAGGAAGGTCATAGCTGGCTATGAGACGTAATAATGCAAACTGATAAAATGAATTCAAAGGACTGCATTAGTAGCTGTCGTTTGGGGATGAGGATAATGAAAGGCATGCACAAGGGGCCTACAGAGAACAGAGCCCTTTTACTCTTGTCTCACATTTTCGTTAATAAAGAACATCTTGGTTGTCCGATGTCTCCTTTGTGTACTAGAACAAAAGGAAAGAGACAAGCAAATGTATTTTTAGTTTCCTCTCTGCCATGCCACAGATTGATCGCCCCCGCTGTGTTTTCATGCATGTAGGCGTGTGTACAGATGCAGGCGGTGTGTTATCGGAAGGTATAGCTTGTCAACAGATGAGTTATTTTCATAAAGGTGGAGATGCTGGTGAGGTAGAGATTTAGGGTGATCATTTTGGAAATGGTGTTTGTGGGGAAGCCAAATGTCACCCCTCTGCCACCACAACACACCACAAACACAAGGGCATTTCTGGGGCTTGTTCACCTCATTGCATCAGCTCTTGCATAATGTGACCCTGCAGGTTCTTGTGCAGCGAAAAACTGATGGTGGATTCGGACTCGAAACATCTTCAAACAGTGGGAATGTGGATGGATATTATCCCATAAATTTCTCACACTGTCCACTTCAATAATTCAAGCAAAAGAGCAAATCCCATTTTGCTCTTTATTGGCCGAGATATTTGTCACATGGCAATAGAATCCCTGACAGGTTCATGGAATAGCTCCTGCTGCAGAAATTCTCTGGTTAGTCCAGGGCGAATCTGGCTAAATGTTGCCTTCATAAAGTCACGCTGCTGACTGAAATAGAGTTGCAGGTTAAAATGCCTTGTGAAACACTCCATGGCCTTCAGTTTCTACATAATAATGATACAGCAATGATATGGAGTTAATCTGAAATGACAGATGTTACGATTGTCGCAAATGTAAAAATACTGTACTTTTAAATTAGTTTTAAACTGTCACCATGATGGCTTCATTTCAAGAAAAAAAACTTAGAAGGTACAAATGAAATCATCTTAAATGACTGTCAGTGAGTCAGTTTGGCATTTTTTTAACCCACTTAATCCAATTAAGGGCTGCGGGGATGCTGGAGTCTTCTCAGTAATCGTTTGGGTGAGAGGCGGGGTACACCCTGGACAGGTCGCCGGTCCATCACAGGGTCATCTTAAATGACATCTACATATTCATCCCAGATATCCTAGAAAGATGTGGAGTTTTACCAGCATGCATTGGACACCAATAGCTTGCTCAGGATGCTGTGTGTAAGATTGGCTTGCGGCCTTCTTACCATCATCTCTCACTGGGTACAATATTTAGATTTTTTCATTCAAAAGGGTGTTTCCCTGGTACAGCACAACCAAAGCAGGCCTTCTATTGAGTCTTTGTTGTATTCAAGCTGTCAGTAATTTCCCCTTGGTAGCTGGAATGGCATAGGGTGAAATACTAATTTTAACTTTGAAAATGCTATCTGACTAAGAACAATCATTTTTGACAAGTGTTCAAAGCCTTGACTTGAGCTTGTTAAAAACCAACATTGAGTTGGTATTAGTTCTTTTAGATCAGCATGTAACAAAGCTTGCCCGGTGGCAGTGTTTTGCTTTTCCTTACAATTGCACTGAAATGAGGGTTATTAGTTCAAGTTGGGATTCTCATACATTTAGCTGGTTGGCCATTCAGATACAGTAAAACAATAACATGGTTTTTATTATTTTACCTACTCTTTGCAACGATTGTACCAACAGTGATACCGAATGGGAATGAAGTTGTCTATTCTTCATAGACCAGGGCCTGCCTAATACCTGTGGTGTCCCCATATATCTCATCTGGCCCACTTTGAATCAGTCTTTGGTTGTACCACACCTGATGTTCAACAACCAAAATCTGCTTTTGTTTTCCTGATACAGGGCCTGATTAGTCTTTAAAAGACTTCAGTTTGGCATGACTTTCTCTGGCGTGAGGCCTCCACTCAAACCGGCTGCCTCAGGCAGATTTGGGTCAAGCAGTGGTAAACACTTGGTGTAATGTATGCTTGCTGAGAAAGGGATTTTAAAAAGAAGACTGCCTTGTGTCTGCACGATTGCTTTTCATCTTTTTTTCCCTCAAGGAAAAAAGTGTAGAAATAATGAACTGAATACAATTTTGTTGTCGGTTTTCCTGTTTTCAAGGCTTTTTTTTAAAGTTTGGTAACTTCCTTTGATTAGATAAGTATGGAGATCATCAGATCATCTGATAGATATTAACACTGCAAAATCAGGTCAGTTTTGCAAAAAAAAAGTCAGGGTCATTACAACTAGAAGACTGCTGATTTCTTTAATACAGGATATCTTTAAAGTCTTCGGGATGTGACCCACTGTCTGTCAATAACCAACAAATTCATAATGCAGGCATTTTAATGATCTACACAAATAAAAATAATGATAGTTTGACATGTCAGTTGTTGCACAGAGGCTGTAAGTGATTCTCAGTCATACAACGGTTGATTTAATTGACATTCATTGCTGCATTTTCTATTAGAGGAGACATTTTGGTTTTTTCTGTTATTACTTTACATAAAGACTGAAATATTTAAATCTCCTTGTATTCTGTTGACACTGCCTTATTTCCTTTATCTCTACATTAGTTCACTATGTACTACACTTGCAGAACATTGAATGCATTTCAGTTTAGAATAAACTGCAGCATGAGCTCTGACTTGGGTTTAAGCAACAGAGGTGTAGTCATTAAGCATTTCTTCCTTTTTAAGCATCAATTATTAATCAGTAGAAAGAAGGGATATTGAGGAACTTAGCCTATGAGCACTGCTTTAGGCTCAAGCAATATAAAGATAATGTGCATGCATATAAAGCTGCAATAATTCTCATTTGGCATATGGAAGCAATGTCACAATCACCTGGTTTTATCTGGCAAATCCTCAAATCGCTCACATCACTGGGACACATAGGTAAGCGTTCCCCTGCTTGTAATCTACTGTAAACTGCTTTAAATTGAGCAAGATTTATCTTTAATGGTCTGTATCAGCTGTAATCCATAAGGGCGATGCACATTAATCAATTGCTTAATTGATTCATTAGTTAAAGGGTTTGTTAATTAAATCACTTTGACGAATCAATCACAGTTGCAGCAAAAACCTGTGGTGGTTTTTCAGGGTGATCTAAGCCAGGCCAAACAACCCCCATGTGCCCTGTTTCCTGATGCGCTTGTCATCCATATGTGTGCGCGTTTGTGTGTATGTGTGTCTGCAATATGTGCTCACGGCACTGTTTTTCACAGTTCCTATTGATTGCAGGACAGTAAAAAGTGTGCACTTTTGCACCCAGTTTTCCTAAAGTCCTATTGATTGCATTCCGGCACTGCTGTGGAACAATAAAAGAAGAAAATAGTGGGAGTTGGGGTTGAAGCTCAATGAAAAGCTGCATGTGAGGATGCTCTCTGGGGCACAGATTTTACCGTAGTGACTCACTGGCCTTTGAAAATAGTGATGTCAGAAAGACATGACCCTTATGCACTTCATTCCCTCCCTTCTGCCCATGAGGTACCATGTGTCCATGAGGTCCTACCAATCCAAGCTTGAAGCCATACATTTAAATGACTCTTTAAATCCTGGAATCAGTAAGGACATACAAGACTACGACTTCCATCCTCAGGCACATTATTGTAATAGGGATGCTAGTGATAAAATGTGTGACAAATGTAGTTAATTGTGGCACAGGAAAGTAGCTCAGACTGTTAGATTGTGTTCTTCCTGGGTGGAAACTGCTAGAACCTGCACAAAGTATTGGATGGATTTAGTAACTGTAGCTGTATCTTTAATTAAAACCTTACCCAGTAGCCAGGGAATGTGTTCTGGTCACTGCACTTTAACAGAGTTCAGCTGTATGAATTAGTCATGTGGATGTGTGGTTTTACATATACAGTCATGTGAAAGGAAAGTACACCCACTTTCAAGTATAAGGCGTAACCTACGAATTAAAACATATCTGAGCTTTGTTAGGTCTTAAATTTAGTTGAACACAAATTGAAATGAAAAAAAACCTCATTAAAGAAAGAACATGATTATTTATTTACCATAACCTAAGCCAAGATAGTGAATTATTGTTTGAAATATTAAGTAAACCTATACTGCCTCTGAGTGAAGAGAAGCCAGGTGCTGTACTGTATGAACTAGGGATTGTCCTGGTGTGAGAAATGTCAGTTTACCTGTTTGAAGCATTCAGGTGTGTTTTCATAGGATGCCAAGTCGTAAAGACATCAGGTGGTTGTGATTTGAATATGTTTTGCAGTACCTGGACCATTCCTGTTTCTATCAAAGTATTCAAGAATCAAATGTAACATCATTTGACTGGAATGCAATATAATTATCCTACATACTGCCATAAATATAGAACTGAAGGGTGAAAATGCCAGTATTAAAAATGTTTTAGTAGCTCACTTAACTTATTTATATCTAAATATTCTGATAAAGAAAACTTGGGCAAACTTTGGAAAGATGTACTTTTTTGTACGACTGTACTAAATGAAAGCAGATGATTGAAGCACTCAAAGGATTCTGACACAAAAAGGAAGAGGTCTGGTAGTTTGAAAGGTTAGAGACTAGCAAAGCCATTTGTCTATCGGCTTGTCAGCTGGAGAATGAAAGATCCTCTCAGATCAGCATTTTCCTCTAAGGAAAAGCAGATTCCGCTGGGCTCATTCTTGCAACACTGGCAACATGTCCATCATGAGCATCCCTCAAAGTGAGCCTCATCCCTCCCCCTGTGGATGATCCAGCCTTAAGCTTATAGTGGATTCATCTAGATATACAAGCTCAGAGTGCTGATATGAAGGAACTGAGCCAAACCCTCTGTCCATTTTATTCATAGACTAACTCTCTGGAATATTGATTACATGACCACTAGGGTGCTTGAATGTGATGTTTCCACATATTCTTGAGGAAATGATGGGTGAGAAGTGTGTTTACCCTTCTGCAGTTTCAATTTGCACTTTCATGCTGTGTTAAAGGTAGAGATGAGGTTATTCTATCGTTCAATCAATCACTGTGTCTCTGTTCATCTAGTTGATCAATAGCTACTTAGGGAGTCTGATCTTCTGTGTGCATGAGATCACAGTCATTTGAATGGATATAGAAACAAGGTTGTTTCTGTCTTCACAAAAGCTTGGCCCCTGGAGGCCATTGTGACTCAAATGTGGTGTCTGTGATAACCGATTTGGTCATGCTTTATGGATCCAGTGTGTTCGAGCCGTTTTTCCATTTCCATCTGACAGAAGTGTAGGTTTAATTTGACATTAGGTTGGCTATAGTGCATTAGCTTCTTGTGTCAAAGGGGCAGAATATTACCCAATGCTATGCTGCTCCACCACAACAAATTGCATGTTACTCTTTAGAAAACTAATGGAGGCTTTATCGATTTAAACAAGGCCAGCCTCTTGCTTTGTCTCGCCTGTCAGATTGTGTCTAAAGCAATTTCATAAAGATCATTATTTTCTTTCTCGGAATGTCTTGCAGCCAAACAGGATCCTCCTTCGTTCATTCCTGCCATTTTTACTGCTTGTGGCGACAGCTCTTATGGTCCAATTGAAAATGAATTAGAATAGAATGACACAAAATGAAAATCACTAAAAAACATTGGCACGTCACATCCTCTTAGCTTGTTGCGGCCTTGAATAGATTGCTTGTGGGGCTCCAATTCCTATTCTCAAGCTAACGCAGTGAAAGAAATGGGTTTAGCTCACTGTAAAGGACAAGCCATATTGTTATGGGTCATAACAAGTGCTGCCACTCATTTATCTTCTAATGCCATTAAAACGGGTGGCGGGAAAGGTGCTGACATGGGTGTTGAGCATGCAACAAAGCGAGATACCTCATCAGGTTTGCAGCTCATGTTCCGATAGTCATTGACATAATTGATGTAGCTGGCAAGCATTACAGTGTCAAATTGTATTCAGACAGTTTGGTGGGATAACATTATTCAAATGATTGAATGTTTTAGCTTGTTTACTCATTCGTTGTCTCTTGCAGCATTTTGAATGCAGAAAGGGAACCGCCTTTCACTTTCAGACTGATTAGATGGAGCTTGTTATACAGTAAAGCTGGGAGAAATAATATGAATCATGCACAGCCGAAGAAAGCGGCAAACTAACATTTAGAAGATTTTTTTGTTAAAGGTTTGGTAAACACAAGAATAGCCTTCAGTTGAACAACTTAAACATCTCTGCATCTGTTATTAACCATTTTTTTTGACAATGACATTATTGCTGCATATAGTTTTATGCTTATGTTTACAGCTTTTCTGATACAACAGCAGGGAAGGGGGAAAAAGAAAATGGCAATTCTGCTTCATCATAATCATTACGGTCCATTCCACATGGGGGAGAGGAACTTCATTATTGTACCTGCAGGGACTGTTAAAACCAAACTCATGAATACAGAATGCTTTCTAGCATGGTGCGTTGTTTCTTTTCAGTGCTGCAGCTAGGGATTGTTCTTCACTTAAAAGTAAAACACACTGCATACACCATAACACCATAAAAGACATGCTGCATTCATAGGTGCTATAGCAGCCTGAGTGTGCTTGCAGTCTGAGCTCAAATGATAGTAACACACACTTTCCTGTTGCATTGATGTGTTATACTTTTACTTATCTTCTTCCCCATCACATGCCTTCACTAGCCTCTGTTCCTCACACTGTGTGCATGTCTCCTAGTGCTTTATATTTCTGTGGTTATTGCCAATATATTCACTGTATAGGGCAAAGAATTAGATGTACTCCAGACACCATTTCTTCACACAATGTAAAACACTAAAAAAAAAAAAAAGGTGGGGAAAAAAAATCAAATTTTAATAATGATATGTTCAGCAAATGAAATATGCCAGGTTTGCACATTTGCCTTGCTGAACAGACAATAAATTATATCTTGTGCTCTGCTACATAAGCCCAAGGATAAAACCTCCAGTGAGAAAGGAAATGGGGCTTGCGGGATGCTGGAAACAAAATGCCCTTGCCTAAATCAAAACGGTGAGGAGAGGAAACACTGACATGTGGGTCCAAGTTGTGCAATTTACCCGGTGCACAAGCATGCAGACGTGCCTCGGAGCACAACTGTATGATGAGGTTTACAACTTGACACAAATGAGCAGTCTTTTTCTTGCAGATAAAAATTGACAACAGCAGCACGCACACTTTAGCATGAAGATATGTGGAGACAAATGCACACACTTCTACTGATATAAAGCAGGTTTTAGCACACCTTATGCACAATCTTATGTTTCCTTTGGTACATTGGAAAGCACATTCTTGTAGCTGCAGGTCTAATTCATCAGACAGATTGTGTTAGAGGGTGATGTTTTCTCATATATTCCAAACACACTGTTCTTCAAGATTATGAATAAAGGCTGTTAGCAACTTAGCCACACTAGCAGCTACAGTTGCATATACATATGCAGCTATGATGAGTCACTTGCCCCCACACACATTTATACACACATCGTGTGGTGTGTTCTCAGGGGATTCCAAAGAGGATGAAATATTATCACATAGGCCACACACAGTCCAGAACAAGGCATAAACAATGCACACACTCAGAGGGTTCACCAAGCGGTCCTGTCACTGATGGAGATATGTGAGACCAGACAAAGCATATGCTTCTTCATCTACACGTCAGCAGCTTGATAACTGGACGCAAATCATGTGTAGGCACATCACATCTGCAAAACGTTAGCATCATCTGTCATTTGGATGCTACACATTGACAGATACAGTGCATCCCAGCTATCATCTGAAGACTTGACATAATCTCCCACTTTCTTTCACACACAAGCTATAAGACAGATCAGACATCATGGAAGGAAGGCGGAAGCGAAACTAGAGATATCTCAGCCTTAATAATATCTGATAGGTAAACAGCACTGCCACCCACCTGCTTTTTGGCCCAGGTGCAACCACTTGAGCAAATTGCCTCCTTAATTGATGGACTTTAGCTGGTTGCTGTGAGCTAGCTTGTGTGTGAGTGTGCATGTGTGTGTAAAAGACACTGCTGGGGTTGCTGCTGCCCATGGCTAGGGGAGCGGTAATAGTTGAAAGAGAAATCTGTCAGTTGGTAATGAAATAATTGGCACAAACGGTTGTGCGCGCGGGTGCAGACTCACATGTGCACAATGCATGCTAATACACTTGTGCTCTTGGTAAAGAGCTGCGCTTGTACACAAATGCACAGGCACACACGGAGCCGCAGTCATGAGTACAGATAACAACCTGGTGAAGGAGAACTGATGCACCATTTCCTCTGGTTGTAGCTGCAAATGAACTAACCCAGTGGCTGAATATGGACACACTGTGACATCTAATGAGGTGGAAAGGGACAGGCAGATAAAATGTAGAGATTAGGGAAGGCGAGGAAAAGAGAGGAACATTACTGCAGATGTATAGAAAGAAGAAAGCGTTTGAGAAAGTAAAAAAGCAGAACGATGATCGACAGAGGAGAACCAGAATGAGACAGGCAGAGAGTCACAGGTTGTTGCCGATGAGTTGCTTCCTGAAATAAATTCTTTTTGGGGGACGGTTACTATGGCAACTCAGGTAATGGTAGAGACAGGGTTTGGTTGTACAAGTAACCAGCAGAAGCGCTAATAAGAGAGAGTAAAAAGAGAGAATGACTTCCATCTAAATTCTGTTTAGTTTTTATTCAACCAAGATTTAGTTCAAGCCCATTATTTACGATTATTTACAGCTAATTTAGTTGAGTCATTATCCGTAAAATTTTGACTGACACTGTCTCTGTCTAAAAACATTATGCATGGGCCAAGAGTTCAGCAAAGAGATCTGCAAGTCTGATGTGAATCACTGATGATCTCTGAAGGGGAACAAAAGCAAAGTGGTTGACAGAGGTTTTAACTTTAAGTTTGATGTTATTAATGCTCAGTGCCAGCTGTACTACTACTGCCACATCTCCAAAGTCCTGAATAAACGAAAAGCTTCTAAAGTAAATATAATATTTATATCAATATGCAGTTGGAACTAATTTAGAGTATGCAATTAAATTTTGAGCATTTTTGTGTGTGTAAAATAATCCAGTATTGTGTCACACAATCTTCTGTGGTGTCATGCAGTTGAAAGCATGCCCAACTACCCACCACCACTACCGTTAAGAGGTAATTGTACAAAGTGCTAAAGATACATGAGGGATTTAAGTGTCAGATAAGGACGAGATGCTGAGGTTTTGTTGTATTTCAGAATAAAACTGCTGCTGGTGTTTTGTAAAACTTTGTTGTGACATAAATTGTTGTTGAAAAAAAAGGCCATAATTTTTATTTAGCTCCTGTTGCTGTTTGGATTAACCAGTGATTTTTAAATGTCATGGACAACTTGTGTGTTTCTAAACTTAAATGTTTCTCATAGTAACAAATGGCAACATCTATAATCCAACAATATTCATAACAGGAGAAAAGGAAATTAAGAAAACAGATTGGTGATGTCTTACTTCTACATAGACTACAGTGTTGGTCTGGAAGTTGCACCAATACAATAATTAATAGCTAACAAACTAGCTGGCTTGACAGTTTTCTTTTTTTTTTTAATGCACAATTTAGTCATGTCCCAGAGGTTTTCAGTCCTTTTACCCTAACACATTACTCTACCTAAATAATTTGGAACATTCCACAGGTCATGTGCACAACAAGAAGTATTATCAGTTTGATAAGACCAAAACTAAGGTCTATCATTTATTTTTCATTATATTTGGTCATAGTGAAAATCTTATGAAAATATAATCAAAGAGGTCAATCTCAGCAAACTGTCCCCTGTCTACCGTAGATTGAATAGTCTCTTTATGTTATTAGCAAAGATGCCATGGGGTTATATTTAATGTTTTTGCTAAAAACTCAATCCTGTTAATCGTTTTATGAGTAAAACAACTGAGTATCAGTAACCAGACTGAACCATCTATTTCCATTTGCAACATGGAAATAGTATCCAGTCGGTGGACTGATCCTACTACATTTTGAACATATTCAAATGAAAACTTTAAGGTTAAATTTATCAACTGGTGTTAAAGGATATAAACCCTACAATGTACAATTTTATGTAGGGGTTATGTAGCCTTTACTATATTTTATATTTCAGTTTCCATCCTTCAGACAACTTCACATCCATGTATTGGACAAAATTATGGAATTTGGAGAAATTTTCACATACTGGTACTGGTAACAATACTACAGCTTTTATTACAGCCTGAGTGGAACCGGTTTTCAGTCTTTATTACACTTAAGACTAGCCACCTCTTTTTTTAAGTGCATCAAACTGGATAAATGAAACACATTGTTCACTACTAACAATACTACAGCTTTTATTATCAAAATAAAGACACTAAAAGTCTGATTTCCTGTATTAAGATGTTCTCCACATTATGAAGTGTGTAGACTATAAAGCTTACAAAGTGTTGTTTGTAGTCTGCACACTCCAAAGTCTGCACACCGTTAGTGAAATGAGACAGCCTACCTAGTGTATGAGAATTACCCAAAGTGATCCAGTCCTGTGTTGCCTAGTAAATACATATGCTATGTTTATCCATTTAGTGATTTTCTTCCACGAAAAACACGAAAACCTTATTTTTAAAAGACAGAAATTGACGGCAGATATTTCAATGTTGTTTTCTTTTTTCTCCGTTTACCTGTGTGTTTAAATTACAAACGTGGAGAAGACGAGCTTTTCTCAGGAGGAGAGCACAGTGAAGGTATCTTCTCTGGCTGAAAGCACATCCTCTCAAGCTGATGTTAACTTCAGTGAAAATAATCCTCGCGTAATAAAATTCACACAATCTTACTGCCATCCCCGCTTGTCTGCTAGGACAAATATGTGTTTATATATTTTTTAAAAAGTCTTAGTGGGCACTCGACTGCTGCTCGTACTTTTCTATCTGGTCCGTAATGAATTCTGAGAAAAAAAGAGGTCACAAAGAATGTATATAACCTTCATTTTAAGCTAAATGAAACATATTTGAAGGTTGTTTTTAAAGAAGGCTTCGAAATGGGACAGCACTTGATGCGGCAGTATGACGTATGTGGCCGATGAATCCACACTTCGAAGTGTGCAGTCCCTGAATTGAGACACAGTGATGGATTAAAGTTAGTTTACATGCTTTAATATCTTCTTTCATGAAAGACAAGTGCAAAACTAAATGCACACAGTGATAGGGAGACCACAATTTATCTTAAAATTTAAAGAACATATGATTTATTCAGTATCACACGCATCTACTACAGAGAGACGATCTCCTTTCATTTTAAATGAGTCCTGTAGATGCTTCTGGAATAACTATAATCATCGTCTCTGTGGTCAGTAGCTACACTGAGTGGAATTAGACCAGTTTAAAACACCTCCACGTGTATTTATCTTTACAAATACAATTATTCAGTTAACCTTAAGTCCAAAGAAATGGATGTAATTCTCACATTTTTTAAGTCTATTTTTTTATGTTAACAGTGGCTGTTTTATTCCCAGTACTGACTAGTTAAAATGACACCTGGTCTAAGTAATGATCCACTCTGCAGCTAATCTTACCTGACTGGATCTATTACTGTATTTCTGTGGAACTGTGTTAATCTCAGAGATGTATTACTGAATGCATAGGGTTATTGATTTTAGCATTTTCTTATATCATAGCATTTGAACAAAACAGGAAACCTCATTTTTAAGATGAGGGAACTTTATTGTTTAAACATCAACATAAAAGCCTGAACCAGCAAGCAGACAAAAATCACTTTCCCAAATTCCACTGACATTACTACAGATTATCAACAGCTCCACATTCTCTCCCTCTGGACTGGACAGCCAGAAGATTTTAAAAATGTTTTTTATGTGTATTTTGTTGGACATTTATTCACTTAATGCAACATAAGAACAAACTGACTCAAAGTGGTTCAGAATAAAAAAAACAAACGCACAATTGCAATACAAAAGTATGTCTATAACAGTCAGTACAAGAAGTCAAAGGGGAAATTATTTCATTATACTATTAAATTAAAGTGGTATAATTGAAAAATATTACCTTTGGCATGGATAAACATGCATCTTGCACTATCCCTGCCAGTTTTGATTAAATTCCAAATCAACTTTATTTTTGTATAGCACCAGTTCAACAAAGTAATCAAGCATTTATACAGACACAGCTAAATGCTGTATAGTCATTATAATCCAGTTCTAATCCAGTTAGAACAAATCCATTAGATGGTCCACATCAGTCCAATTTATTATAAGAGTTCACATAATGAAATTCATCTAAATAATTGCCTTGTGTGTGGAACCAACAAATTGTGGATTGAATTTTCTCTTTGATTCAATTCCCCATTGTGAGGATGCGCGGAGCAGTTTGAGACAGTGGAAAGAAAAATCTGTCATCTATCGCTACCAGTTGGGGTGGATTAGACAGGAAAGAGGGGTTTTTAGCACAATGACACAAAGCTAGGGATAAACACAAATTAATGTCAATAATAATGTTACATGTTTATAAAAAAATAATAAAGAATAAATTTGGGCTGGCCAAATAAAGGGGAGGTACAAACAACGGCCTTTCTGTGTGCAAGTCTTTATGTTCTCCCCATGTATGTATTGAGTTCTATCTCTGAGGACTGCAGCTTCCTCCCACCGTCCAAAGACTTGCAGGTTAGGCTAGGTGCTCTCTCTAAATTCTTCCTAGGAATTGTTTATGGTATTTACCCTGCAATGAACTGGCAACCAGTCCAGGGTGTACCCTGCCTGCTATCTGCTGCGACAGCCCGGCTTCCCAGCGACCCTGAATTGGACTAAAAAGTATAGAAAACAAATGATTGAAAAATGCAAAGTTCTGTATCTTGAGCAAGTGTTTATTTGTATTGGTCGACCCTATGTTAATATACCAACATGCTATAAAATAAAACAGTCTTAAAATGACAATAACATTTTTATTATATACAATTTTGACATTAAATTGTCCAAAGGAAGTTTTTATTTTTGTGTGTGACTGAAGCTCATAGCTTAACATCAAAATGATTATACTACATATAGAAATAATTAACTATTTTAACAAAAGGTCAAGGAAGAAATGTGTTAACAATCACATATGAAATCTTTTTCCCGTTATCAAGAAGCCTACTTTGCTTCAAAAGCAAACATACCGTCTTCATTAATTTTTATTCAATCCATCATCACATTTTACAGCGCTCTGGGATGCAGGAGTTTGAGTGGAGAGTAGGGTGCACTTACTCAACATCCTCAAAATAGCCCCGCAGTGTTGCTGTGCAAGTACATGTGTCTTGTAGTGTAGCCCTGTGGAACTGAAAGGGGACAGAAGATAGGCCGCGGTGAGAGTAGTGTTTTGGGATGTAATAAGTGTGGTACATGCAGATGTCGGATAGTTGTGCCAGGGAGGGCATGCAGGATTGCAAAAAGCCCATGCATGTCTTTTCTTTATGTTTTTGTTTTTTTTCCTTGCCAAATGTGTGCAGGCAGGTGTTTTGCTGAGGCTCTGCTGCAGTTGTGTGTGATCAGCAACACATCTGAGTGTGTGTGTTCCTGTTGAATGTGTGCACACTTACAAACCTGCAACGCAGCCTGGCAATAATTAGTGCAGGCAGCAGGAGGAGGATGACGAGAGAGAAAAAAAAAGGGAAAACATGCTAAAAAATTATTAAATAAAAGTACAAAATTAGCACAACAAGTAAAGCTGAATCCACCTCCCACCCATGTAGTGGTTACTTTGGAAATCCAGATAAGAATGCCTCCTCTCTCATTCTGCTAACATGGCTCTGCATAGGCTGTGACAGAGCTGGAATACCAATTACACTGCCTTGGCACCTTCTCGACTGGAGATGGAGAGGAAAGTAAGAGTTGCGGCTGCAAGGAAAGAACACCTACGGGGGACAGAGAGGGACATACAGGCAGAGTTGGTGTTAAATGAATGGACAAAGGACAGCGAGACATGGAGGGAGTCGGGCTGGCTATGTGAAATGACATTACTGGTCATGGACTCAAAGAAAATGCAGAGATGGGTAAAAGAAGGCTGGTAGCGGCAACTTTACCAACACTTTTTATCAGCACAGTTGTTAATTCCAGGTCATTAATGTGACACAATGATGTGTATGTAGAAAGTTTTTTATTCTTTTGCATCTAGAAGCAACAGCTGACCATCAGATGGAAACAGCAGCAGTGCCCTGATGTGACCTTTGGTGTTGTACTCCATGAATAATTTAACATTTATGTCGTGTTGCAGTGATGAACACATAGTCTCCATTATAGCACATTGGCTGTGTCTGCTCCAGCTTTACTTTCGGGCTTTATTATCAATGTGCACACAATGAGGACATACATACAGATGTATTTAATGCACACGCATCCTCGTAAAAAGAGAACTTCAGCTACATACTTGACTTCCTCCAACCTTTCCTTTTTTTTCCCTCCCTTTTGTTATGCAAAATGCCAGCGCTATAGTAAGCTGTGGCGCTTCTTTTGCAGGAGTAGAAAAAAAAAGAGAGCACAGATCGAGATGTGATAAATTTAAAGAAAAAGAGAAAAAAAAACTTGGATGCCGATGTGCTCCAGTCCTCTGAGAGCAGCACAAAGGAGGCAGCACACTCTTTAAGTCCCAAAGCAGCAACAATGTGTCACCTTTCGCTGTGATATGCAATGCTGCTTTTTCTCTTTCTGTATCTTTCTGCTCTTTCGATTCCTTCTCTAAATGGAAGCCGTGTTTTTTTTTTTTTTTTTGCTTGAGTCAATTGCCGTGTGCTACATTTGCGAGCAGCACAAAGACTACCCTTTTGAAGAGCAGCAACCCTGAGCCGTCAGCTGCAGCTCGTTCATGTGGATTGCTGCATGGACACGCGCTTCCAAAATTGTTTCCCTCCTACTCCGCATTTCACCGGGTATTTGGCACGGGTGCTTTGTGGAATGAAAATATGTTCAGTCTTGTTCTGTAGCAAACAGCTTTACACAGTCAACACATCTTTTATATTACCGAAAAAGAAAGTAAGAGGCTAAATTTCTGCACACTCTGCATGGCCAGAACAGCTACACCTGCTTTGATAAATATGGTAGCACATGAAAGACCTATCCAATCTCTCAATTCATTTGTTCTCCAGAGGTTTTTTTTTATTTATTTTGCTTTTGGAAGAATTAAAGCAAATCTAGCCTGTGCCTTCTGAGGTAGTCCGCAGTGCATTTATGATCACTATTATTCAATCTGTGTAAGGTTATTATCAATCCTTATTAAAATCCATTAGACTTTTTTTTAAAAAGCATTTGGCTTGTTTCATTGATCAGTTACTCATTTTGATAAATGATGCACTACCTGTTGCAGCAAATGTTTCACTATAATGAAACTAAATGTTGGTTTCTCTGCTTTATGTGTGAGAATTTAAAAATAAATCTCATTTCACAGGCGACAAAGTGCTTCTGTCCTGCGCTGTTGGCTTTACTTCACCAACATCAGCCACATTGCATAATCACACATCCTGTTTAACTGGAAAGTTTTATTTCTCACTTATCAGAATTCATTCAAAGAACACGAGTTGTGCCAATGGTTGAGGGTTCATGCTCAGTTTTATTATGTGATTCCTGTCATTAGCAACATGGTTAGTTCGTTAGTTAGTTAGTTTATTGTCCCTTTATGGCAGGGATCTCCAAATCCAGTCCTCGAGGGCCGGTGTCCTACAAGTATTCCATGCTTCCCTGAAGCAACACACCTGATTGAAATGAATGGGTCGTTAACAGACTTGTAAGACTTCTGA
>JBAMHV010000025.1:8882303-8895605 GCA_037177535.1 Pseudomugil gertrudae
ATCAGGAGTGTTTTAGTTGGGAAACTTTTAATACCTGCAGGACACCGGCCCTCGAGGACCGGATTTGGAGATCCCTGCTTTATGGGGAATTTGTTTTCACAGAAAACTGTACAGTTGTATTGCGCTTTTAACAATTTACAGACATGTTTCGACATGCTACAAAGAACAACAACAATGACAAAAAGCAGCAGGTCCTAATACTTTATGTTCATGTGTGGTTCAGTTGTATTTAAAGACTGAAAATTAGGAAACATCATGTAAGTGACAACACTGAAGGACTGCTACATGCTGGAGGTCAAACACACAATGCTGCACAATTTATTGAGTTATTACAAAACCTAGTATAATAACTAGTACACATTTTAAATCACCAGAGTTTTAGATGTTGTTTTTAAATGTGGAAATCTGACCTTGTGGCAAATTACGACTCTAGTACAGTGAAGTACTGCCAGCACTTAACACATTCAGAGTAGCTACCTATTTGTAGCTCTTACCTTAACCTTGATGTTCAACAGAGATAAAAAAGATCGTTAAAGTAACAATACAGTGACTTAACAAGTGATAACTTTGACACTACTTTTAGGTTTTTACAGCTTTTTTATTTATTTTATGTGGTTCTGACAGTGAATAAACCATACTCCTAAAAAGCCAATTTATTTTAAAACCATTGTCAAAAAATACAATAAAAAGTAACATTTCTTCAAGGCTTCTTTCTTAAGTCTTTTTTTAACATGTTGGATTCAAACATTGTTATTGCAGAGACCCTCTACTGCCAGCATTTTGGATCATCTTTCAGGACCCACAGAACAGAGTTGTGGGACTACAGATACAGATAGCCAGTTTGGTTGGGTGGATGTGTTTGCGATCTTAGGATTGATTATTTGGAGCAGGTTTACAGCATATCCGCACTCAGAGTGCATTTTGAGTTTGACGTGCACCTGAATAAATTGGCTTCTCACGCACAGAAAGTACAAAAGAAGTCTTTTGACATCTTTGGCAGCAATGTTCTGATTCAAAATAATGTCAAAAACTTCTGTGGCAGCGTGATTTGAATAGAAATGAACTAGGCTTTTAATGTTGGAGTGGATGTCTCATCTTAAGAAGTCACATCTTAATTTTGTCCACAGCTGCACGTCACCAAACCTCTGTTTATAGAAAGCATGATGGTTGATCATTCAGTGCTCTATGTTACAACATTCACAACACATTGGGTTTAATGCAGAAATATTTAATGTTGGGAAGAAACAATGACAAAAAAAAGATTAAATCAATAGGCAGTTGGTAGGAAGGGCAGTGAGCTAATGTCTTGGATTGATTTGATTCAATTCAATTCAATTCAATTTTATTTATATAGCCCAGTATTACAACAACGTCGTCTCAAAGGGCTTCCCACACAGTTCATCACACAACAGACATAACACACAATAGACACAGTAATGACTACACTAAACTAATAAGACATCCTGTCCTTAGAGGATGTCTTCTTAGACAGGATGTCTTCTTAGACAGGATGTCTTCTTAATGATCTAGGTTTAGGATGTGTGACTTTTGCTTTTCTGATTAGGTATATTTTTTGTAAAGCCAAGAACATTTGCTCTGCTTCAAGACCAGTTCAAGCAACTAAAACATATGCTTATGAGGTGGTGAAGTAGAGGGTTTGAAACAGACTTAAGTTAACAAGGAAGTATTATGAAGGTGGTGTTGGTTTAAACAATGGTTGGTGATGCCAGAAACAGAAACTAAGAGCGTTTAGAGCTAACCGATATAAGATAAAACAAGTACATTTGGTTTGAAGCATCTCGGAACCATAACTGAATGCTAGTAAAGCAACTAGTCGTTCTTTGTGATTCAGTAGCTGAGATTATTTTACATTACTCCCACGTGTGATTAGTTTTCTTTAAGATTAGGGTCTGGCATTTTTCTGAGGGAGGTCACGTTAGCTGTCTCTCAAAAGGTTGCGTAAGCTAACAAAAATAATTCCCCAGTGACTCATAAGCATGAAAGATGAAGCTTTCCTACTCAGACACGGTAGAATTTAATTAGCTCTGTCACATATTTTTCACTGATTATTATTGGGATCCGATGGAGTGCATCCAAATGCATAACCTCAATATTTAGCATGGTGCAAGTTAATACTGAGCTAGCAGTGCCTGTGATGTTGCCAGAGAATTCTCATACAAGTGCTTGTAAAATTAGCATTTTGTTTATTTTAGTGACCCACCAAGCTCAGCTGCAGTGCATTGGAATATATTAATGGAATATATCTGGCATGCTTTCACAAGTTTTCCTACCTTCCCAAAACATTCTGACTGCATGCAACAAAACCTTGTTTAAACTGAAATTGTATCCTGGAGGTTCCTGTAAGGTGTCCATGCCAATCTCTACCTTCTTCCTGCGGGGGAGTATTCCAAACTATTTCAGTATTTTTTCTCTATGCTGTCTTTTCTTCCTCTTCCTGGTGTCGCGGCACCCGAGGCGTCAGATTGTGATATCTCTGGAACCATGGGGTTCGGCAGTATGGCGCGTTATCACTGTTGACACACTTTAAGAGGCACCACAAATGCACGACTGATACACACATGCAGGTGCTGCCTTGCACAGATAAAAACTATTGTGACACTCTCCTTGTCAGTTTACCTCAGGGGCACGGGAGAAACAAACCTCACAGTCACACCCTGAAAATGACAGAAATGCTATTTCATATTATTTCCCAATGACAGTTCTGCTGTTTGCTGTTGATTTTTGTGGAAGTGCAAAGTGCTCTGTGCTGTTTTGTTGAGTATTATTGTTAGAATTCAGACTTTTCTTTCATAGTTTGCTGCATGAATTGCATTTAAAGAAAATTTTCTGTAAACATAAGCTATATTATGGGTTTCCCTAAAAACACAACTTATGTTTTGACACATATTTTAATTGACAAATAGCACTTTTATTTGTATTTATGCTCTTGAACACTGATGCATTCCTGCTGTTAGCTGTATTCCCCATACAAGTAGCCAGGTTATCTTTTCCCTTATCATTATCTTCTACACTAGCTCATAAATCTGTGTGCTGATAGCAGTGCTTTGGCACCCTGATGCATATTCATAACAGCACTATCTAAATATTCATGAGCAAATGTCTGGCCAAACAGCTTTCCCCTCCAGAACAGTGAAATATAAAACCCAGTTTGCCTTTTTATGTGCTTGTTTTCACCGCAGTGGCAATAGGTGGGAGAGTTTTGAAAGAGATGATGTATTTGCATGTCTCAAGGAAAGAGAATTATTGGTGCTGAGTTTCATTGCAACTATGTGCAGAATTTCGCGACAGTAGCTCCCACATGATTTTTTTTTTTTATCAAATATTGTCTAGGGGCTTGTTGTTAAAAATGAAAAATGAGCTGAGTAACAACTTTTGATAGGTTTATTTTCATAAAGATGGTGCACATACATCAGGGTTACAGAACAATAAATGACATATTACCATACAGATTAGAGATGCAGTAGCACCAGCTTTTCTTTTAACCAAAACATAACCATAAACTTGTGTTTTACTAGATGAAAGCAAGGGCCCTTGAAATTTTACTGTTGTGCTGCAAAGTCAAATTTATCCTCTTCTGAATTCAAGATATTTTTGTCAACCTTTACGCAGCATTTTAACTCTAAGGTAAAAACCTTATTACCATAAATTAATCGCTGGGTTCAGCCACTGCTCACACACATTTAAATAGAAGTTAAATATCATCATCAACATCTAAAAACCATTAAGAAACACCCCTGTGTTTAACATTTATCTTAGTGCTTTTGTCTGTTGGATTTAAGGTGATGTGAAGTACGTATCCATGGCTACCAATTCAGCACGTACACTTACAATCCTTTTGTCTTCTCTTTTTGTAAACTTTAACTAAACAAAATAACCTGGGGTCATTTCTCTGTTAATGGCCTCAATTAACCACTGTTAAGTAGATCAAGGCCTCTAACATTAATGATGTACTTCACATTTATGTGTCATAAGGATACCCCATAAAGTAATATTACACTAATGAATTGCACTAAAACTAATAATTATGTTGTTAATATTTATAGAAGGGATATTTTCAATATCTAATTGCAGTCTTTATATAATACTGATGTTGGCTCAAACTATAAACATTATCTGGTTCATATGGAGAAAAACACATGCACATTTATACATTTGATGAGAAGGGGTAAAAAAAGACTAATAATTGTTACTTGATGCTGAAACTCTACAGTGGCTGGGGCTTGACACATATTCTTTTTAGAATATAAGATTAAAAGATATCATCTAGAGTACATTCTTGCAGAGTATAAAATCCCAAACCACCAAGCTGTAATATTAAGGTCTCCAGGTGGCATTTTATTAAAAACAAACAATTCTGTGTTGGAAATCACTGCATGGGCTCAGAAACCCACCTGAAAACTATAATCACTGAACACAGTAGGTCTCTGTTTCCACAAATGCAAGTAACATTTACACTAGGACACACACAAATGAACAGGACCAAGAAGCCCAGCTTTCTTTTGTGCTCAGTTGCGATGATATTTTGAAAATCGTTCTGTTGCGTGGACAATTAATGAACTTGTATTCATCATCAATCATGGTTGTTGTGTTCATTTGTTAATGGAAGTGTGACCATCTCTCTTATCAGAGAACAGTTCTGACACATAGCATCCATGCAACGTGCACAAGCATCTATACTAACATCACTAATAATAATTTATGCATTTAAAGATTAAGAATAACTTATGCTGCCATTAATGTAGCATCTTTTTAAGAAACTGTTCTCTTTATTTCAGGGAGACAAGACACAACAGCTACAACAGCTAGCCTGCAGTGCACCCAGACATATCGCCCACTCAAAATATTTGACACATGTAAAATTACTATACAAAGAACAGCTGCGCATTCAAGAGCTCTGCGATGCTAATGGGGGTAATGTGCTTGAATCTGAATGAGCAACAATATTACAGATGCTTTTGCATGCTCACCTGACATCGATACTCATTGGTATGTGAAGGTGCTGGTGAACAATAATTCCAACAGTTAGAATTTATTTACAGCTACAGACAGCGAGAAGTTTGCAGCACTAAAACATTGTGGTACAGCTGAGAGTGGTTGTGCTCAAATATAATTTTTAACCAATATCGCTTTTATTATCTTGACATAAAAAGGGCCTTTTTCTTGTGATAACAGGATAATTTATCTCATTATTTTGAAAAAAAAAAACAAGATGATTAAGCAGTTTTGGGTTGGTTGGTTTTAGAGGTTTTTTAACGTGATTTCATAGGTCAAAGGGCAGCCCATAACAGCTGGGAAGGGGTCATGGTCATGGTGTTGCTAAATGTATATTTTGTGTATAAGCAACAGGTAACCTTAAACGTGGTTAAAACAAAATAAAACAAACCATGTAATTATGGCTGCTTTAGGCTTCCGTAGCCTTGGACCACGTTTTATATGATCTTTATTTTGTTTCCAGGAACCCAGAATTGTTATTTAAACTGGTCTTGAGAAATATTTCCCCTAGGTTTTCTAGAGGTCTTAAAACGTTTTTCTTTCAGCATTGGCCCCTTTATTTATTTATTTATTTATTGTTTTAGTTCAGATTGGAATATGTACTTGAGCATTTTATTAGGGATATTTTATTTAATTTTATTGCATGTATGCTTGTGCGTGTGTGTTAGTCAAACTTATTTACTTATGAATGCAGGGATGCAGGACAGGTGTCAAATGAGCTATTAAGGATGCCAACGTGCGGAAATCTACCAAAGTTCAGTATTTTACTGACACTTCTAGAGTTTTTCAGATTCTGCCTTTGCCCTATATTTTGAATTTATATATGTTGCACAAATTTATAAAACTCAGTTATTTCGGGGGTTTGGCTTCATTGATGATGTATTTATTTTACAATTTGTCATCTAAAAGAAGACATAAATGCATATATATATATATATATATATATATATATATATATATATACAGTCTCATAATCACAGTAAGTCTGTTTTGTTGCGCTACTGGTACACCACCTTCAAATTAACAAAAGAAAATGCAGTTTGTTCACATGGCTTATTTTTGCTGTTGTGTCAGCAGGATGCAGCTTCTTTTACTAAATTAAGACATGGAAGAGTTTTCAGACTATGAGGGGATGACAGCTTGTTGTAATACCCATCAGGCTAACATTCTTTACACCTCTTCTTCTCAGTTGGTATGTACCAAATAATGCATGGAGAGAAAATTGAAATAAAGTAAAAGAGAAAAGTGAACAAATGCTTTTTTCTTTCTTATTTCAAACACTGTGCCAAACTGGAATACTTGAGTTTGAGCTTTTCAGTTTTCAGTAAGACAGAAGCTGTCATAGCTACTGAAATGCACAGCTAGTGTCTGCGTGTGTGCGAGTGGCTACAGAAATGAAAGCCATCTTTAACAATAGTCGGACATGAGATGAGATGTGTATCATGTTCTGTGTAGTTGTCTCTTTGTCAGTCGGTTTTCAGCTGCGTTATTGTGACGATTAGGGAAAAAAGCCACAATCATCTCTGTTCGGCTCATCAGACAGGTAAGGATGACGGGAAGCAGAGGATTGATGAATCCAACTTGCAAACACCAGGTCATGGCAGGAGCCACTCAGTTTCTTCCCTCCTTTGTATGCCTGCCTGATTTTGCCTTCATGTTCAATTGCTTCATTTTTCCTCTCGGTCCATCAGGTTATTTTTCCTCCCTCTTCTCTTACTCACAGGCACTGTGACATCTGCTCACTGAAACACAAATTGCAAACTTTGAAGTTTGAATGAAGAGATAGAAGTATGCCTTCTCATTGTTTGCCTGGCTTTATTGGGGCCCTAACGTTGCATGGTGGTAATTGGGTGGGCTGCTAATCAGCCACACACAGAGGGGTTATTTTGATACCATGACTGTTTGTCATCATGAAACAACAAAAGACATCTGGTAACTGACCTTTTGCTGAGCACTAACTTCCATAGCTGTGTTGCTGTGTATACAAAGCTTTCTCCCACCGCTAAATATTCATTTTATAAAATTCCTGGCATTTATCACATTACGTTGCATTTAAACTGTGGGCCTTAGCTTTCTGACAGAAATTCACTCCTCTGTTTTGCAACCTTCATCTATGACATCAAAGGTGAAGGTTTTATTTACTTGGAGACAGAATAATCTGAATATTTTAGCCAATGAGAACCTATTCCAGGAATTAACAGCTTAGAGGCAGGGTACACTCTGGACAGGTTGTCATAACAGGGCTATTCCTACCATAGCATTGTTAAATTACAATATAAAGATATTTTAAAAAAGGATCCACCATCATGGCATCCCAATCCCAAAATGCTACACATAATCACCCACAAGCCACTCTTAGCCTTAGACTTTCAGTAACTCTGCAGGGGTTCAGTCTTAGAAACAGCCAGCCAGAGGGTCCTCTCTGGTTTTTAAGAATTCTTGTTTTTCTTCTTTCGCAGATTTTATTAACACCACCCTCATAACTCTGGTGGTCAAACTTACAACCAACCAGTTTTCTAGTGTCACTGATCGAATGAATTAAAGTGCAATGTTGACTTCTGCTAGCTTTCATAAACCAGGATTAAAGGATTATAGTAATGAAATGGATTCAAGTTGATATAATTGGACAGTTTATTGTTTTGATGCTTTAAACTTGACCTGAAAATTACAATCAGGCTACAACACTTTCTCCCTTATTTAGAAAACAGGAATCTATAAAAATGATTCTGCTAATTAATCAGTATTTCAGCAAAGTCTTTTCAAACTAAATCACTAAACCCAGGACTGATGGACTTCTCACACATTTGGCAGTGGTTTGGTCATTTCAAGAACTGCCCGGCCTTTTCCTGGGTTCCTGGAACAGTCACCGCTGCCGCTTTCTGACCTTGCTGGTACTATTGATTGAAAACTATCATGTCAGCAAATTCCTAGCTGTATTCTTAGATGCAGCTTGTGTAATACTTGCATTGTGTTTCCTAGCTGAACATGCTAACTATTCCAGCTCAGGCTAATTGTTTAATCCATCACATTGACTTTTGCAGTTATATTTATTTGTCTTTAGAAGAGCTTCCTAAAGCATTTGCCATTGTGTTTTTTATATAGATTTTTATGCTGATTACTGGCGCACAATTAAAAGCCCTTGAAAAAATGTCATTGTAAAATTTTAATGTTGTCAGCTGCAGCCTGAGTTCTTTCGCTGATAGATGCTGACCCACTGCTGTAGCACTTAAACTGAAAAGCAGCCAAAAGCCAGGGCCCATTAATGGGAATACAGTCTGTGATAGGCTGCATCTTTCTGTTTTCACACCCCAAGTACTGCCTTTTTTCCTCCAGGATGCAAAAATATTAACTTTCAGCCCTGAGCCACTGCCAAATCCCTGTGCCTAACACCATATCCTGTCCATCACAGACACTGCTGTAGACAGGAGTCCCGTGGGCTCTAGCTGCTTTAAAGCAAGAAGATTTTCAGTTTGTTTGTTTGAGTTCCATTCAAAGCTTACTAACCTAAAAGTATATTTAATCATTCCAACCTGACCTTGCTGAATGGCACAGTATCTATGCTCTCTTCCAAAGGTTGCTCTCATAGTAAGTTAAAAGGCTTCTTGCATCAATGTTTCAAGCTTGAGAAGTTTCCTATTCTTTTCACACGACCTGTTACCTTTTATATATTAATTCTGCATTAAAAACTCAGGAACTGTTATTCTATCCATGTGCTTTCTTGGGTCACCATCACATGTAGCCTTGAAAACCAAGTAAAACATCCCTCAGTGTAGCATCTGGACTATTATCTGTCAAGGGTTTGTGGAACCATTTCTCCCTTAACTTTTCACATGACCTTAACACAGACATCTGTTCAATGTGTAATCAAAGCTGTCTTTCCTGTCCACAATAGATGGATCTTAAATGGAAAATATTATGAACTTGGGTTATGCCTTTTGAGTCGTGACCACTAAAGCAGGGTTCTCTACATTTGTGCATTAGGCCATCATCTATGGTCACTGATATAATGAAAGCTAAAGTTCACACGAATGACCCACCATGACTAACCAGCTTCAAAAGTTAATGGAAGTTTGATGTGTACATAGAAAACAAGTAGCACTGAGAGCTGACTGAACAAGATTTAAAGAGAGAAGAATGAACCAGAAGCTGTCATTTTCTTTTCCGTGTCTTCATATAAGAGAGATTCAGGAGGATCAGGCGCATAACAACTGCTGTTTTCTGTGGAGTTCATTTCTGTTTAAGATTTTCATTATGATCACGGGCAAGGCTTAAGCAGCATGCAGTGTGTGTGTGTGTGTGTGTAGGGGGGATGCACAGCTCGGGGATGAGTGCAGACATAAACACCTAACAACGGTTGTGTGCATGTCTTAATTTAAAGACGTTAAATATGAAATCAAAGCAGAGTGAATAGGCTAATAAGAGGATCAGAAAATCCTATTAAACGGCTTTATAGTAAGAGATAACTGTGACTGCAACTAAAAAAAACAAATCAAATATAGTGATCATTACATTCAGTTTGCCTTGTTACACTTTAGAAGATAACATGAAGTAATGCATAAACTCTCAAATTAGCACTGGAGTTACATAACACACTGGTAAACATCAACATTGCTGGAAGGCTTCCAAGAATACTTTGATGCCTTTCAATTTACCTGAGGGGAATATCCTGTATACCAAAAACTGCAACATGCAGGTTAATAAAGTGTAGGAACACATGGTATTATTATTATTATTATTATTATTATTAATGTTATTATTCAAATGCTACTTAGAGATTTTTAACAGGGTTTTGGGACCAGTTAGATTAGAAAAATAGATAATTGCTCTTCATGTTTGGTTCCAAACATCTGGTTGCAGAAGTGCATGGCAGACCACAGTCTTGTTGGCATCCAGGAGATCATTGAAAGAAAAAGATCAGGCGATATGTTTATTTTTAAAATGTATAAGTGGTATAAAAAAGAACCGAGCAGAGTTGACAAGTAAAGAATGTATGCAGTTCTCATGTTTGCTCTCAAAGAGTCAGAAAAGCAAAAGTGATGGTTCAATACTGGTGAATAACATAACCTAACCCTAAGGATCAACTAGTGGGCTGTCAGACATGCTGTATCACACAATGTTTAAGAAAAAGAGATTAGATTATTAGGCAGAGGTTAGAAAAATCACAAGAGATAATCTAGGGAATTAGAAAGAAGACTTCCACTGAGCAGCATCTGTCTTTCCTTTTCCAGCATGTGGATACTGCTGTACTCTCAGTCTTGTTCACTAATATCCTGACAGCTTTACACCAGGGATGTAAGGTAGTAAGAGATGCAGTAGTGAGCAACTATCTGCTATCACTCTCACATGTTTCTGGTTTCTAGTTCCCATCTAGGGTTGCATAAAAGCACATAAAACCTCTCCTGCATAATCCTTATTCACTTAAATGAACACTGCATGGGTTTTAATTATTATTTTAGAAACACCATGTTTGTCACCAGTTCAAAGCCCATCTCAGCTCATTAAAGTAGGAAGACAGTTGATTCTTGGTCCAGAATGGCTGCGAATGTTTAACAACTCACGCTTTATTGTGATGAATACTGCAAAAACAAGCATTAGCCTGTTCAAGCAATTAGCAGGCATGAGGCAGGGTACACTCTTGAGAGGTCAAAAGTCCATCACAGAGCCCAACACCGAGACAAACAACCACCACACTCACATTCAGTCCTAGGGACAATTTAGACTGACCAATTACCTAATGTGAATGTTTTTGTTTGGAGGGAGGAAGTCAAAGTACTTGGAGAGAACCCTCCTGCACCATATTTACACAAAATATCACGTATATGTCTAATAAACAGTACAACCTAAAAGTCCTTAAAAGTGCCATGAAAAAGGAGGGAAAACTAATCAGAGATGGACAGAGGTGAGGAACAAACAACAGAAGGACAGAAATGTTTGAAGACAAATAGGACTGGTGGAGGCCTGGCAGATGTGCTTGTGTGTCTTTGTGTATGTGTGTGTGTGTGTGTGAGGATGTCTTTATACCCCAGCTGAGCCTCGGCAGAGCAGCAACACAGAGGCCAAGTTAAATGAAGAGAGGAGATTAAAGGCAGTGCAGGGGCCTGCAGCCTCCGTATTCAATCACTGCTCTCTCCAACACCTCAGCGTGCATGCTGATCAAGCTGCAGTGAAAGGAGCCATGCACCCTGCCACTCCCACACACAAGTACACAGACCATACACTTTTGCTATGGTGAGATGAGGTTCTATATTAGTTTATTATGATTACAATAAGACACTGTAATCATAGTATCTGGTATTACTGTGGTTTTTATTGTAAAATTGCTCAAAGTAGACCGAGCAATGTGGAGAGTATTTCCAATTTTGTTTATTCTTCAAAACAATCTCAATTTAAAAATGTATTCAAGCTTTTGACTAATGTCTGCTTCCAACCCTTTAATGGATTTAGATTATGGAAAAACCTGGTTTGTAGTTGGAATTAATAAGTAAAAATTGCCGTTTTTACTTAAGAAAAGGGAAAAAAATCAGGTGAATTTACTTTCTGTAAATATGCTGGATTTTTTTTTGCTGTTAACAATAACAAAACTGTACAAATATAAAACAAACACATTTGTTGCATCACCATCACTGCAGGTATATTAGGAGTGACTCATGTTAACATTAAATGTATTTTTGATTTTTCGCATTTAGAAAAAAATCAGCAAAACTTCTTTTTTTATCTCTTTTTTATCTTTTTTAGACCTAAGCCTAACCTAGTAGTTTGTAAAACCACATCTAAACCTGTCCAAACAGTGAGTGAGTGAGGACACTCTGTGCTTTTAGCAAAACAGCTACATTTTCAATGACTTGCTCTAAAGACAGATTATTTGTAACAACAAAAAAATAAATGAATGACTAAATAAATAAAACAACAATAGTGTCCTATTAGAGTTTGTTTATTGCAATTTGGTGCAGTTATAAGTCTCACCATTATAAATGTATTTTTTCCTCCTACAAAACAAATTATTAAAAATACTTTCTATATCATTTTAGTTGCAGTTTACAAACAAGCATTAGAAATAGCTTTGTACAAACTGTGGAAAATAGAAGAAACTCTGAGTTTTACCCTTTTCACTACCTGTTACAGCCTGAATGACGAGTTAAATCAGGCATAAGGAGACACACATGTTCCACTTGTTGTGGTGGTTCTTTAGGTGGCATACATATTAAAAAAACATTGTAAACATGTTAGCATTGCTGATATTTTTTGCAAAAAAGTAGAGGAAGCTGTCAATCTGCATTCCAACACCCACATAAAAAAAAATCAATGCGTGATAGTTATCACCTGACCACACGTGCAGAACACACACGTTGTGGATACTTTATTATAGATTTTCACACATTCAAACCCAGTTGGCTGATCAGGGGCATAATGTTATCTGACAGACCTTGCTTCTCTTTCCCGAGGGTGCAGAAAAAAAATGACTAGACGACCACACATTTACCCAGAGGTCTTTAGTCTGCAAAAACGAAGCAAAACTTAAGGGACTTCACCTTATCATCATTGCCCTGTTGTGATGTACCCTCCGGGGAGGAAAAAACAGGCTTAATTGCAGTGGTGAGCTGGCACTGGCATGAGTGTGTACACACATAAGCTGTCCTGTGTTACTAGGGGTTACCAAGGTCATTTGCTTTTCCTTTTCTACTGCCGTTTTAATTGATGATCGTTCATTGTTTCACACCAACGCCCTGTGATTAAGCAAAGTTCATTACTCTAAAACACTAACACTTGGGAAAAGAGGATGTCTCATGGGAAAACATTCTTTACATGCTTTGCACAAGGTCACAGAATAAATAAGAGGCTCTAGCTTCATTATGAAAATTCTATTTGGATAAAAATCCAATTAAAGTTTAAATCTACGGGACACAGAGCTAAATCAAAAATGAATGAAGAACTTGTTGCACGCTTTCTCAGATGTGCTTTTTTGTATCCACATTTATGAGTGGGACATACTAAAACAATCTGGTCTGTGTACTGACTCTGTACCCCGACGAAAACCTTGCATTGATTTGCTGCCCTTAAGGAAACAAAGTGCTCATTACAATATGAACAATTCCACGTCTGTTCTTTATTTAATTGGCAATAAGAATGTCAAGCTAAGCTTGAATAAATGCTAACATAAGCATGCTAACATCCACTGCATCAATGTAAAGGCCTTTGCCAGCATATTAATATGCTGCCACTTCCTATGCTAAATGTAATTGTTTAGAAAGGTAATGTTCACCATGTTCATCATACTATATTAGAATATAT
>JBAMHV010000025.1:8895687-8906940 GCA_037177535.1 Pseudomugil gertrudae
CATTTAACTGTCTAAGTACAAGTTAGTCAGATATGGTTTACCCTTTTCATCATGTACCTTAAAATGGCAAATTTCTTCTCAAAAAGTAGGAAGTTCACTTGGGTTGCTTTGCCTTCTTTAGCTAACTATCAGAATTTGTTTATCCAGATGCACACTCTTAGACAAATGCAGGAGGACTGAAGTCTATCTTGTGGTTATATTTGGCATTTATATGCTGCATTTACGCTTGTGTTCTTTTATGCATGTATATCTGTGTGTGCGTGTGTATGTATTTGTGCTTCAGTGGGACTGGTGCTTGCCCAAGCATTTTAGGGGAAAATGCAGCAAAAGAAAATCAAATCACTTTTCCGCATAGCAAGTGAAGCGCTCATACAAGCTCGCTTCACCCAAAATAGATCAGCCAGACCATACCTCTTTCCTTCCCTCCCATCGTGATGATGAGATAGTGCTCCCAATGAGAATAGTCTCTAGAACTTTCTCTTTCAGCACCATATTAATAATTTCAAGCTAAGCATTTATGCCCTTTTGTTTATAACATTTTGTCACCTTAGAATAAATGTACACTGACACTTTTGAAGCCATGCAATGGACTGGTGACCTGCTAATTGCTGGGATGTTATACAGCTTCCCAGTGACCCTGAATGAGACATCTGAAGCAACTTTTTCTTCCTTTTAGCTATCTACTTTTTGCTAGGGAATTCTGGAATATTATTTGCAGCTTCCTATTGTGAAAGTACTGCAGTAGAAAGTCCTTTAGTTTGCCACGGCTTTGAGATTCTTCCACAAAGAGAAGACAATGAGGTTGAGTAGATGACAAATGGCATTTGATTTTCATATATATCTCACCATCCAGTTGTGAAGAACGGCCTGGTTTAAATGATTTGATGGTGTTAATTTAGTCTTGCCCATTACACGAGTAACATTATGTTTTATTTTTGACTTAGAGAATTTAATTAATGAACTGCAATCAGGGTGTAAAGGGTCATTTAACCATTATATAAAATGCTCTTACCTTTATTAGTGAAAATAAATACATTTCACCACATGCAATGTAAGGAGAGTTAATGGCATTGGAAATTAAAAGAAAAGTATATCTGTGAGGCTAATTGTTAGAAAAAGCTTCAACTTGCTGGGGACCATGACGATTGGACTGTGGAGTGATGAAAAAGGGTCATGTGGTCAGATGAGTCCTGATTTACCACATTTAATAGTTATGGGACCATCAGGGTAATAAAAGTAGTGGATCTATGGGCTACACCCGTGATACTGTAAAATATTGTGCTGGCAATGGTATGATTTGGATCCGCTTCAGGTCTAGGTTCACCAACATAATGTGTCCATAAAAAGAAGTAATCTGACTTTCTGAATATACTTAATGACCATTTTTTTCCACCAACTACATTATCTGATGTCAGAATGATATTCTCGGATGATCATGGTAGGATTTATTTAGATCAAATTGTTAAAGAGTCCTTCGGGGAGCATGAGACGTCATTTTTACACAGGTTGGGCCACCACATAAACCAGACCTGAACTCGTATTTGGGAATTATTAAGAAGACGTCACATAGCAGCTTTAATCTCTAATCAATATTAGATGTTGAAATGGAAAAGAATTGGTATGCAACATAAATTCTAGCCACCTGCAACCATAAGAAAAGACTAAATAGGTTATTCTACTTTAGCAAGCTAAAATCAGTTTAATTTCTGTCCAGTCAGTTTTAAGCTTGAGCCAGCAGTATGAAAGAACCTGTGCATTGAGGCAACACAATTTACTTTCTAACTCTTTCTAACATCAATAATGAAATCATTTTGTTTTAATCTCCTCAATGTTTTTCTTGGCTGATGCAGGGAATGCCTGCATTTTGTTGTATTTTTGGGGCAGCCTACAGGTTTTTGTGTAGAATAAAACCACAGTTACAGAACTGCAGAACCCTTTTCCACCAACAAGTCTGTTTCAGTACAGGATGGGTATGGTTTCTTATGTGTTCCCACAGGCTAAATATGAGATGGGTGCCAGAAAATGCAGTTTGACCTTTTTCAGACTCTTCTGTTGAGTCTTACTGACCCATCCCTCAGACCAGTATGCAATACTGACTGTATTTCCCTACACTGGTTTCTTGGCTCAGTCTCCCTCTCTCTTGCTGTGGTAGTCAGTCTGTGGCTTGGTTTTTGTATTTTGTCTGGACTTTGTTCTGCTAAAACCCAATAGGGGTATGGTGTGCATTGTGTGCAGTTTGAATTTGACTTGGGTGTAGAACTTGATACGTGCTACACCCAACAGGGGTATTTTTCTGATGTCCTGACATACTTTATAATTTCATGTCATGATTGTTCTTTTTTTTCTGCCTAGTTTTGTGACAGGCTTAAAACCACTTAATAAATGCCTTTTTTTCTAATTTAAAAGGTTTATTGTTGGTTTAATGTTTACAGCATCATCTCCTTTTAACTGGCGAGCTAGGGGTTTGTAACACCATGGAGTTAATCTTAAAATGGTAATTATTATTAAAATAAAGCTCCAGACCTGTTGCTGATATTTCCTAACCCAGCTCTCCAGCAAAATATCTGTGGATAAATCAGACATAGTAATTAATCTTTCAAAGTACTTATTGTAAGTAAGTATAGATATCTGCACGAAATGTCACTTCACTTCCTGTTCCTGACCTTTCTGTTGCTTTCCACTTGCACTTTGATATTATGAACACATTCAGATGCATTTGGCAATAGAGCTGTAAAATATACCGTTTGAGCCTTATCATTGCAATGTACATGTGTGCAGTAGTCACATCGCAGGTCACAATATTGCACAGCTCAGTGTGACCATGACATCACTACAGTCAGCTGTCAGGACCTTCATCCACAACTTTCACCTTATGCTTGTTCTGCTTATTCTTCATCATCTTCTACCTTCTTGGATGCTCTGAATTCCTACCTCACACTGAGAAATAGCCAACATGTGTGACCAAGTTATTTCTCTCTCCCCCCGAACTCCTCCAGTGTTCATATATTGTAGGTGAATATTTAGAAAAGGCAATCTTGCAGGGCTTTTTCAGCCTGCATAACTTGAACCAGTAAGGGCCAAACTGAACCAATCACTAATGAAAAATGCTGCAATGAAGACATTCTTCACCTCCTTTTGAATTTTGATTTTTTTCACACAATGGTATTTACTCTTTTTGTGATAGTTTCATAACATGCTTTTAAATTATTCACTAACAGTGGGGTTTTTGGTTGTCTATGCAAATTCCATAACTCAGTTCAGAGACTGACTGCAGTGATGTTAGCAGCATTGTGCTGAACAGTACGAGCTGTTTCTGGTATGCTAATCCAAGTTGCTGCTGGCTCCTTTTTTCTACTTGAATGCTTATGTGTGAGATAATAGTGGAGTTAATCTTCTCTTGTACTCTGATTTAAAAAGCAAGTTATGCACAATTGAGATTCACTGACTTTTGTAACCCTAATTTCGTTGTATGCCTATTTTTTGCCCTCTGACACTGCTTACCCTATCCCACTGTTTCTTTACTGTACTATTAAACATCAAGGACACATTATTCTCATTTCAGACTGCTCTCTGTAATCATCAGAGTCCAGGCCACAAAGACATTTAAGTCTAATCTAAACGTCTGCCTACATTGTGTCTACAAGAGCACATCTCTTGAAGATTTCATTCAGACCTCACATCATCCTCCTGCTCTTTTACCTAAAGCTGTGATTTTGTCTGCTGTGCTTTTCCCCTTTTTTACAACTCACCGTTCAGCTGGCTTTTCCAACCTCTGATTAAGCATGTTAAAAGGATTCATTTAAATACTAGCCTGCTGGGCCTCAGGGTAAAGGGATGATATCAAGGTTCTACTAATGCAGCATTTGGATCCAAAATGGGATTTCTGACTGGCAGCCTTGGCGCTGGACTCTCTTTTTCTCTCATCCTATTTGTAGCATGCTAGATTGATATAACATCCCAGTCTGGCTTGTACAAACATACACACACAAATACATACGCTGTCCTCCTCAGCAGAACAGATGCGATGTCAGTTTCCAGCTATGTCAAGCTGCCATGCAGCGTTTCTGGGTTAAGTAGAGAACATTTGGAAAACATATTTTTGTTAGGACAGTTTGAGCCATCATATGCATCTTTTTGATGTTTAGAAAATACAATTTATGTAAGCTGGCATTATCCCAGCTGCACACACCAGCCATTTAGATTCCTCTGAGACACCATGACAATGTTGTTTGCTTAATACACAGATCAATATGTTATATTTCAGCGTTCAAGGCTCATCACCTTTCACAGGATATTTTTGGAGCTGCTTGTGATATTGCAGTGCTGATGTCAGTCTCTTGGCTGGCTCAAAGCACAACAGCCGGAATACTTTCTGCTACACAGGCCCCATATGGCTTGCTGGCTCTTTGAAATTAAGATGTGATGAAGCATTTCTAAGAAAATGCTTGACTTCATCAGTGCTTTCCCCATATGATGTCATAACCAGAAGCTGCAGTAAAAAGTAAATGCGTGTCATGAATAAAAACACAGGCTGTTCAAATGTTAAAGTCTCTAGATATTTACTTATTGATGCTGTGGAAATATTTACCGTTTCATCTGGTGTGCTAACAAGAAAATGCAGCATTGTTTGTCATATAGAGAGGAATTAACAGATGTATACTGTCACTGCTAACTGTTTCGAACTGATTAATTGTTGTGGACTGGAAATATTGCCAAAAGTCACAGTGCAGCTGTTTTCTCTAATTTATGCGTGCAATTATTTGGAGATAACAATGCGGGTATATTCCAACCAAAGGGAAGTTTCCTGCAAAATCCTGAGTGGTACATTTATTACTAAGCTAAACTTTCACAACCTCATGTTGGTACCAGAACTTCGTGCTTATGTACATGCATACTGTTCTGTTGACATGGCAACTGCTACATCATTGCTCTGATAGGTCATTCAAGTCTCAGTATGATTGGTATTGGTATTAGTTAAAAAACGTATTAGTAAAATTGCCAGTATCAGCTGTGGCAACAAGTATGCAACTCCTAAAATAAAATCAATTTAATTTAGTATTTTGGTACCATCTGCTGTTGTGTTAATATTCAATAAAAAAAAACCATTCTGTTTGTGTCTTTATTAGCATGCTGCCAAACGTGTGGCTGTAAAAATTAGGGCTAATTAAAAACTGTTTCTGTGTGAATGCACTTCAGTAATTTCATGTCAGAAGGCACATTTGTGCTGGATGTAGGAGGACACTCAGAAATACTTTGGAAATGGCTTCTTCATGTGCAGCTCAGCATGTGGTCTCAGTGTGACTCCAGCACACAGCAGATTTTCTAAGAAGAAAAAAAACAGGCATAAAAACTATACTTACCTCCTCTCACAAGTTGAAACCCCATATTTTATAAATGTCTAAGCCTTTGATTCAGTAGTCTGAGACTACAAAGCCGTTTCTGCTGAACTTAGATCATTTAAGCAGAAAAAATGTGCATTTCTGAAAAACACGCTTACAGACATCCGAGTAAGATGATGTTTCCTCCTACTGAAAATATGCTGGACTTCTATCAATAGCTGTGGATGGCAGAGCAGTCGTGATGTGTTGTGGAGTGAGAGGAGAAAAAATGCTGCACAAGAGCATGTCAATAACATCACACGGTATTTGGTCACACTCTTTGCCACACACATCTATCTTCTGCCTTCATTTCATTTTAAGGTGGCCACACATACATTTTAATCAGCTATTTGGCCAGCCGTGCTGACAACAGCTTAACACAAGCTGATAAGAGTGATGATAAATCTTACGGCTACTGGTACATGCTTTGGTTTGTTGGAGGACTCCCACCAGTTGTAGATTTTTTCCCACAATGCATGGAGCCATTCCAGAAAACAGGATTACTGCTTCCTCTCTTTATGGGATGACTGGAAAAAATTGAATGAGAATTTGCCCTCTTTACATGTATGAAAACTGTTAATAAAGTTTGAAAAATCTTAATTCAGTGCAGAAATGTAAGTAGAATGGAGACATTCTGATCTAATGTGTGGTCCTGCTTTTCTGTTTATGATTCAGGCTATTATGATATGAATGAATGTCATTCAGGCCAGTGTTAAGAGCAATGTTGTCCTGGAACGAGCAGGTTAGGCTAACCCCCCCCCCCCCCACCCCTTCATTTTCAGCTTGAAGTGTTTCTCTGTTGAAGTGGGCATGTTATCTTTGCTGCTGTGCACCAGAGGCAGAGCAGTGGGGATGCTTTGAGCAATATGTTTTAGAAAAAAAGCAAGTCAACTCTTATATTTTTGGGAGGCTAAGGCCAGCCATGCCTAGATTTCTATCTTTAGTGTGTGCAGCCATATCCAGCTTGTTTAAAATTTTAATTTGCTTTCCTACTTCCCTATAGATTAATTTCTAAAATATATGAGATTCACAACCCAGTTAATAATTATCGGAGGGGCACAATAAGCATCCTTACGATGAGAGACTTGAATTTACAATGAAGACTCAACCAGTTATTAAGGTTAATGAAACTAATAAACAACAAGTATTGTTATTTTCAGCTGCTTTGGGTGATAATGGATTTAGTGATTGGCTGACCTATGGTGCAGAATAAAGTATCTCATTAAGTGTTTGATTCAATCCAGATTACCAGGACATGCATTTTTGGTGATAACTTGACATTTTTGTGAGGACAACATGAGGCAAGCATTTTTACTGTCTAGTGTAAGGTTGTCTGAAGTCAGTACCCAAGGGTTGCTGTCCTGCAAGTTTTTGGTGTAGTCCTGCTTCAATATACATAACTCTAATAAAATGGATCCAACAGCCTATGAAGTTCTGCACAATAATTAATTAGTGAGGCGTTTTGGAGCCGAGATGCATGAAGAACCTGCCGGATTGTGGCCTTTGGACCAAAGTTGAACAATCCTGGACCGGTGTAATGATGGACCTCCGAGACTGAGAAACAAGATTCAGGTTTTTATTAACCGAGTCTTGAGGATAATCCAAATAGCGAAGTCCAGAGGCCAGGCAAGAGTCGACACTGAGAGGTCCAGGAAGACAGGCAGAGAGATCCAGGGAGCAGGCAGGAATCTTGGTCGAGGATGCAGGCAGGGATCAGAACCAGGCAGTAAATCCAAAAGGGCTAATTCCGCAGGAAAAGGTAAGGGAGTCGAGACCGGGAAAGGGAACTGGGAAGTTTGCTGTGTCGAGGTCCGACAGGGAATGAGTGATGAGTCTCTGCATAAATAGCTGGAGATGGAATCAATGACAGGTGAATGTGATTAGAAATCAAGTGAATTGCTGCAGGAGTCTGGTTGGAGTGGGTGTGTTGCAGAGCCTGGTGCAGGTGTAACACCTGGTCTAGTGAGAAGTCTCTGCAGTTAGACAATGAAATGTAAGCTAATTTTCCCCCAGAATGAATCCATCAAAACTTTGCCTTTATGACTTTTGATTATAAAACATTTAGGATTTAGAGCTAAATGTTGTCATTGCTGGACGGCTTTGAGTGTTATTGTAATAATGAAATAAATGGACACATTTTCCTGAGCTAGTCTAAACTTTTATTTACTGTTGATGTTAACAGACTTACAACCAATATGTCATGTGACACGCCAATCCGGATTGCATCCTGTGAAGCGGAGACCTTTCAACAGCTGATCTGAAAAAACTAAAAAAGTTGGGTTGTTTATGAGCACTGCTGATATTTTACCTGTCTTTATAGTATGTTTTTCATTGAAAGCTGTCAGACATGGTATGAAAGTATGTGTGTTTATCTGTGTACATATTTATAGTAAATAAACCTCAACCAGGTAAATGTGGCAAAGCAAAGACTATCCATAACTGCTAGTTAAAAACTGTTTACAGAAATATTATTATGTTACATATCCTGTTATGCTACATTTGGTGACTTTTTTTCAGAAGCAATCAATTGCTATTTTAAATAACCAACGCATATGCCATTACCACAAAAGTAAGTCATTGCAGCGATATATAACACAGCATGGAAGATAAATTAATTCGGTTTCCTGGTTACTAAAGCCGTGGCAGCTAAAACAAGGCAAGTGTTTGATATGCAGTCAATTAATGAGCTCTGTCGACTCGAGATAGAGGAACAACCGAGAATCGCAACATCTAATCAGCCACAGTCTTTGAGCTTGTTGACTTCACACATGGTGCGTCGGAGCCACAGCAATGTGTGAGATTACATAAGACATCCAAACAGTCTGTCGAGCTTGTTGCAATGGAAGACTTCCAAAAAGGGAGTAGGAACAGGAAGGGTTGGTCATATGCTCAGAGATTCAGATACACATGTGGGAGCTTACATGACAACTTATGCAGCATCACCTGCACAGTTTTTATAGCACACTGCCATTATGTACACAGTTTACCTTACTTACAGGTTATGTGTATGTTCACTCTTTTCATGCTCTTCCTAAATTACTCGATTCTATATTGAATATTTATGGCAGTCAGTGTGGACGGTAAAATAAGAATTTCATCATACAGGGAAACATGTTTCCTTACTGTGCTTATGGCAACAAATGCTTTGAAATCTGCAATGACAGGAGAACTATAAAAGAAAAACAGATGGTAGATAATTCCCAAAATATACACATTTATATATCTTATAGTGAAAAATACATAATAATGTTCCATAATTAAAAAATAACTGTTGGTTTACAGATGCTTTATTAAAATCGAAAAGGAAAATATGTAAGAAGCCAAATTTTATATTCACACAGTAATTTTCTCTGCCTGTGACCATGGTCACCACAGGTACCTCTATGTGGATGAATCCTGATAGATCCCCATTACCCTGGGTGTGACCCCTCACAGCTCAGTTCATTAAGCTGGCCACCCAAGTGTTCGGGACTCAAGTCCAGATTTAATCACAACTTCCATCCTCTTGCCAATCACAATTAGATCCTGATAAGCCTCTCCAGGATGGCACCCGAGGGCCTTTACACACAGACAAAGGTTAATTTGTGAGCAGCAAGGACCCGGCTACAAGGCCAAAGGTCACCTGATTGAATACATGAAAGGATGTGTGTGTGCAAGATAGTGGTGCTTGGAAGCAATTACAAACTTCATCAGTATTCATGTGTTTCATTCATGGGTAATGGGTATATTACCTAGAAAGAGATGTGCTGATTGGATGTGGTCTTGGGAATTAACTTCTGGTTAGTCTTTTTGGTGGCTGAAATTTGAAACCCATTTTTTTAAAAGTCTCTTCACACACACTGCAACAATTTTCTTTTAGTTTCTTTCCTGAGCAGCTCTAGTAAGGTTGCCTCAGAACTAACGATGCCATACATGCTAAAGCTTAATGAAACACAAATGTGAAAAGTGTTTTTCTCACTTATCCAGTGGACTTAGAGTAGATACATGACAGTGTGTGTGTGTGTGTGTGTGTGTCTAATGGGATCACAGTGATTTTGGTATTGTGTTAAATCTGAATATTGGGCAACTATTATTAAAAAAAGAACTAAACTTAAATCTTATAATAAACTATTTATAATTTTGTCTATTTTGAATTTACAAAACCATTATTAAACCCTGCCACTGATGAAAATTAGTTTAAAAGCTATTAAGGGTCCTGAAAAATAAAAAACTACACAATTGGACATGTGACAGAATACAGATTCACAGAGTGTATAGACGAGTTTATTCTGCCCTGTTTATGATTGCATCTTTCTGACCTAGCATCCTGTGGTGCAATGTCATTTCCAGGCCAGCTGGCAGCGGGGACATGTGAGATTGTGACGTTGGACAGGGACAGCAGCCAACCACGGCGGACCATCGCCAGGCAGACAGCCCGCTGTGCCTGTAAGAAGGGCCAGATCGCTGGAACTACAAGAGCCAGACCCGCCTGTGTGGACGGTAAGAGGAGGGGAGGGGAGATCCTGGCTCTGCTTGCTTTGTTTAAGGGGCCACTTAGAGTTTGAGTAGCTTTCACTCCAGTGGATAGTTACACTTCAGTGAAAACTACTCAAACATGAACATGCTGTTCCTTAGGCCTGCTTGACTTTGGCTCTTAACTGCCTTGGCCTTGGAGCACGTTAAGAAAATTACTTGTAAAAATTGTACAGCTACTGTAGAGATTAGCTGTTTTTTAGTCGGAGCCTAAGGTGGATAAACCTACAGTGTGGAGCAAACTGGATCACAGGGCTGCCTTTATGTTTGAAAACCTGCATCAAATCTAATTACAGTTGAGTCATAATAAAAAAGCTGCTGCAGGGCAGACTTCTAAATCCCATACTAACAGATGAGCTTTTTTCAGAGGGATAGTGACACCATTTGTGTTAATGGTGTCTGTTTCAGCACAGAATCATTTATCCCTGCTAATCATTACCATCACTATTACTGTTATTATTTGAATGACATTAAATTAAAATCACTTTTGAATACCATGTAAACATGTAGCTTATTTTATGTTGGCATCTCCTTGTTTTGTTACATAATCTGTGTCCAAACCTATTGCTTTAAGATTAGAACTTGTAATCAAGTGATTTACCTTTGACATTATGCTGGCCACTAGTTGTGGTTTTGTGACATTTTATGAGCCAAACTGCATTGAAATTAATGGTTAAATATCAATATTTTCAGCTACAATCTTTTAAAGATACACATTATCTTATCTGTGGATGATTCATTAACTTATCATTTGCACCACGAGGACATGAAAGAGTTCATTCATTTAATTTAATATTTTTTAACATAGAAATGTAATGAAAATCCAATGGATTTTAAAGAAATATATATATTTAAAATAGAATAGTTTTTTTTTCATACATTGCTGGGCATTTTTTGTATGATTATTTTAATATTTTTCCAAAAGAAAGACAGGCAAAGACACTCCACATATTAGTAACTCAATTGAAGACTTGTTTTAGTGTTTATTTTCTCTTTTTGCTGTTTTGACTGCACCCCCACCTGTGACAAATGATTGGTGTGCTACCATGTCAAGTTTTATTTAACTGTGATTTTGTCACAAGATGAGAAAAAAAACAACTACAGATATCCATCAAGATACTAACTAACTAAAAACACTTTACCAAATTTCCAAACACTACAAAGAAAATATAATTTAGGAAAAAATGATTTCTTTAGATTTTTACAAATAAGGCAATATCTAGCAACAAATCTACAGGAACCAGAACAAGACAATAACGAATTGATAAAAGTAGTTTCACAAACCTATACTAAAGGGTGCAAATCTATTATCTCCAAATTATATAAAAGCATAGCAGATTGCAGAAAGGGCTCAACTGATTAT